>JAUMHD010025420.1:0-24761 GCA_032359135.1 Ulvella scutata | reverse complement strand
ACACACGTGTACCTGTAGATAACCTCGAGTTCCTTTAGCTTCGCAGCAGCTGTTTGTTGCGCATCGCAACCTGAAGATACACCTGGTGCTGCAAGTGTTGGTCCTTTCGTCTTCATCCGACACACGTGTACCTGTAGATAACCTCGAGTTCCTTTAGCTTCGCAGCAGCTGTTTGTTGCGCATCGCAACCTGAAGACACACCTGGTGCTGCAAGTGTTGGAAACACGTTGTTGACTTCGCTTCTGCCCTTTCGGTGCGTCTATAAGCCATGTGTACATGCCGGCAGATCCCGAGCATCAGCATCGGCACGGAGCCACGTCTCAGCTGCAGCCGAACAGTCTCGCATACTTGTTAAGCCTGAATATGAGTGTGTTTCAGTGTAACTACCGCAGTTTGTGTTCCTTTTGGTGCAATATTGCAACGTTCGCGACTTTTGGGGCCTCTGACGTGTGTCGAGATCGATATTGGGCGACGGTCCACGCATCCTGTCCCCGCTCGCTGCTGTACATCTCTCAGACTCGCTCAACAAGATGCTTCTCTAGCCTTGTTGTGTTGTTTTGTGTTCCTTTTGGTGCAATATTGCAACGTTCGCGACTTTTGGGGCCTCTGACATGTGTCGAGATCGATATCGGGCGACGGTCCACGCATCCTGTCCCCGCTCGCTGCTGTACATCTCTCAGACTCGGTCAACAGGATGCTTCTCTAGCCTTGTTGTGTTGTTTTGTCTCGATCCATTGTGGGTGCGCTCGGTATCCATGTTACCCTAGGCATCCTTCATGCACCTTATTGCGGTGAGATCTGTTTGGAGGTCGAGCCATCACATATGTATACACTTCAGACCTATATTCCGTACATGTGCACCATACTCCTAGTCCATAATACCTCAGCAGTTGCTAAGCGACAAACAAAACAGACAGCAATGCCATGCAGATCTAAACACCAGTTCGCGTCGCATTGCACGCAGTTGTGCACATGTATCTCGAGATAAAGGGGTTGAATACTAGCACTATTTCGTCACTTCGCACCACATGCGATGTAGCTCGCACAACAGTCTCCAGTCACTCAGGGAAGACCTCGTTCTCTTCCAACAGTCGCAATACTGCTACACGAGGCGTTTGAGCTGTTGTTATAGCCGAGTACTTGGGTACTTGTAAGCTTGCTATTGGTTGCGTTTACAACTTCTCGATGCCATACCTTTTCCTACAGCCAAAAGCTGCAGGGTTCCCCTCCGCCACACCCTAACTGGTGGCAACAATGTCCTGGACACGTCAACGATCACTTTAAGTATCTCGAGAGACACTATCACAGTGATAATGGTTAACCAACGCTGCGGCATGAAATAGTGTTCCAGAGTATGAAACGTTTTATGTTGTGTTTAAAGTTACAGGCATAACTCCATAGCATGGCGGCTCATGTACCAGCAAATCATCGCATACCAACTTAGCTCGACCTCGCGCGAGTCTGTAATACAGACCAGTGCGCCAGAGGCGATTGTGCCAAGATACTGAAGTGCTACAAAATATATACAGACTGAAGCATGAAGTGCTTCTGGAGACCTGCCTTGCTGCTGCTGTGCAGAATGTTATAGCTGGGGCCGCCGCATATTTATATATATATATATAAATGTTTTTTGTATAGGGCCCTAGGCTGTTGCCCCGAACAAGCACATGTTCATGACTTCTGTGATGCAAAGCGGATGGTGCACCAACTTGGCCCTAGGTGGCTGGCCCTCCTACCCTGTGAGGTTCTGTGCTACTACCAAAAGCGCCCGACCCAGGAACAATGGTCGTATTCTACCGCTAGGAGCGATGATGTAGCACTGATATAGTAGATTCGCCCAGAATCGTAACATCCCCCACTCATCGGAGCGCTGAGACCTAGACCCTCACCCGGGGGGGGGGCACGCGCTGGGTTTGCGTGATGATTGATGGTTTTTGTGTGTTGAGCAAATGTGTCTGTGCTCTCAGCCTCGCAGGTTCACAGCCATGCATGCAGCAGCCTTGCTATTTTTGTATGTTCTCACAAGTCTTCTGTGCTCCGCTCCCCTACACAAGGCCTCTAAGTCGTGCATGCAGCTCGCAGGTTCACAGCCATGCATGCATCCCAACACAAGTCCCCACATGCATGCAGGTTCACGAGTCCAAGAAATGCTTCTCTCAGTCATCTCTCTCCTCATTGCCGCCAGCAGTGTGTGCGCTGACGGCCACTACGGAGATGCAGATGGCACATGCATTGGCAGAGAAGCCAACCCATCGGTTTACAACTTTGAAATCGGGGGAGGCGCCGCCAAGGTCATCAGCGATGGCCGCCTCCTGTTCACCCCCCCGGATGTTTTCGAAGACGACCCTTACCTAATCACAAGAGCCCTGGAGATGAACTTCCAGTCTGTGGATCCTGTGATTTTTGAGGTATGTGTAACTTACAGAGCCATGCATGTAGGTATTTCGTGTTTGTTGGGATGAATGTTTGGCCCGGTTCAGTTTTTGCGGTTCTTATCATTTCTGACTATAATGTCAGCGGGTGCCCCGCTTTGTTGTCAGTCTAGTTTGTGAATCAAAATGGCCCTTTTAGCACTGCATGCTTGTGTGTCAGCCTCTGCGTATGCATACTGCTTTGCTGCTGCTTTGTTGCTGTTGTTGTTGCTGTTGTTGTTGCTGTTGTTGTTTCTGTTGTTGTGCCTACCTATCACCACCTAATCACAAGATCCCTGGAGATGAACTTCCAGCATGTGGATCCTGTGATCTTTGAGGTATGTGTAGCTTTGAGGGCCTTGCATGCATTGTATTCGTTGTGACAAATTGTCGGTTCTGTTGGTTTTTATAACGCCGGTGACCAATGCTCCCGAACAAGTGATTGATTTTCCTTCTTCACATCCGTAGACCTGATATGTGTCGGGCAGAACAACTTGCTGCACTTGTTATTTATTACCCGGGTGCACACCCCTCTGCAGTGGACCCAGAGACTTTCTTGTTTTTCCTTCTTCACACGCGTTCACCCAGCTTGTGGCTTGTGGGGTGCAGAACCAGCTTGCACAGCCATGCTACCCCCCTGCTGCGGACCCAGTGACGTTCTTGTTGTTTCTTCTTCACACGCGTACACCCAGCTTGTAACTTGTGGGGTGCAGAACAACTTGCTGTATCTGGAATGGGGAGATGACCGCATTCTGTTTGATACCGGCAACGGCTTTGTGCGCAACGACACCGCAGGCTGGCTGTTCAACCAGCTGGACACGGAGGGCATTGACAGAGACTCCATCACGAAGATCTTCATCAATCATGGCCACTTCGACCACATCTCTGGCCTTGTTGTGGACGAGAGCTCAGATGGCCCTGCGTTCCCCAACGCGGTCATCTATATCTCCCAGGTATGTGAGTGGATTGTTTGTATCGACATGTGCGCGGCTCGCAGGCACGAAAGGTGCACCACAAACGAGCATCTGAAACTATTCAACAACGCAAGCACCATAACCAGCAACTATGCAAGGTCTTCCAGGTTTTTGGGGGGACAGTATGGTTGGAAGTGCCCTGTTGGTACCGTGTCGTACATTCCCCAACGCGGTCATCTATATCTCCCAGGTGTGTGTGTTTACATCGAGAAAGACGCGGCTCACAAGCACGAAAGGTGCACCACCCTACAGTATCTGAAACTAGTCAACAACGCAAGCACCGTAACCAACTTGTAGTGGGCTTGATGAATTGGTAGGGTTTGCGCGCTGCACGGCAACTGTCCACAGCGCCATTGATCACCAGTATCATCTAGTTAGATAGATAGACACTGCCTCGCCTTCTGTCCCTCACCTTCTGTCCAAGCCCTTCGGGGGTGCTGAGGCCGAAGCCTTCTTGGCTGCGGCGTGGTCCCCGATTAGCTGTTCTCTCTCTCTCCAGCTGCTGACGTGGCAGATGGTGGCTACAGGAGGAATATGACTTTTGGACCGGCCCGAACCCCACATTCGAGAATGACCTTGATGATGGCGCCAAAACGTTTTTGGTGGAGACCTTCAACTTGATCTTCGGCAAGGTATGATGCTACTGTGGCATGTCATGTGGGGAAGACTGTCATGATGGTGCTGTTGTGCTGTTCGAGTGAAGTGGTGGATATTTTGTGTTTGTTCCTTTTCGGGTATGTGGGTGCATCCCCATTCACTAACTTTCCGGTTTGGAAAGGCTTCATGCCTATTCACTACCTTTCCGGTTTGGAAAGGCATCATGCCGGTTTGTTGAACATAGCCAGTCTACGTTAACCACTGGGCACCTGAGCTCAGATGTCCAGTGGTTAAAGTAGACTGGCTATGTTCAACACTGTTCACTACCTTTCCGGTTTGTAAAGGCTTCATGCCTATGCGCTACCTTTCCGGTTTGTAAAGGGTTCATGCCTATTCACTACCTTTCCGGTTTGTAAAGGGTTCATGCCTATTCACTAACTTTCCGGTTTGTCAGCCATGTGAAGCGAATGGCACCACGATGTGCAGGTCAAGGACAATGTGAAGACATTCCCACTGGGCCAGGAGGACATCATTCCTGGAATCACAAGCTTTCCATGCACTTACCACACCCCAGGCTCCTCTGCCTTCATTCTCACCCCCACAGAGGGCGCCCCTTTCTTTTATGCTGGGGACTGCATCGGCATAGAGTCCCTGACTGTTAACAACCAGTACGTGTCTACCAGTGACCACTGTTCACAACCAGTACGTGTGTACCAGTGAACACTGCTCACACCCAGTACGTGTGTACCAGTGAACACTGCTCACAACCAGTACGTGTGTACCAGTGAACACTGCTGACAACCAGCGGCAGGAGGGGTTTTGACGTGCTGTTTTGGGCACCACATGTTTTGGGCGACACATCCCCCAGATATGTTTTGCTTTTGGTGCAAGGGCTGGGAAAGACTTTCGTGCTGGTGCTGTTGTGCCATTCGAGTGAAGTGGCGGATGTTTTGTCTTAGTTGCTTTTGGCTATTTGGATTCATGCCTATTCACTACCTTTCCGGTTTGTGATAGGCTTTTCGGTGCATGAGAATATACAGTGTCGCAAATTCAAAATCGTACATTGGCACAGGTCTGCGCTTATGACAGCCTGTGCCATGCCTTTGGGGGTGCTGACGCCGAAGCCCTTCTTGGGAATGGCGTGATAGATTAGCTGGTCCCCGATTAACTGGTAGGTTACCTGGTTCCCGATAATTTTTTCCCCATATTCTCGCCTTGCGGCAGGTAGGTGTGTTTGGGCGGGTTGCCTCGTACCGTGTTCAAGGCAGCTACGTCTCGACCAATGGCCATTCCAGCATATGCACACTGTGCACTCTCATTCTTGCATGCTCTCATTCATACACACACTCATGCATGCATGTATGCAAGCACTCATTCCTCAACACACTCAGGCATGCACTCATTCCTACACACACTCATTCCTGCATGCACCTGCAGGTTCAAGCTTCGGTTCGACACTTTTGTGGCTGAGGGGTCCGTGGGCCGCGTGCGCATTCTGGAGATGCTCGCAGAAACAAGGATGAAGTCTCTGCTGTTCCATGACAGCTTCCCTGGGTTGGGATACATCGTGCCCAACGACCTGACCTGGGATGTGAAGAGAGTTAACTGGGAGTTCTCACAGGCCGTGCAGACCACCTGCACTGTGTAGGAAGAGAGAGAAAAAAAGGCTGATGAGGACGGTGAGGATTGAAAAAGGAAAGTAATCGGGAACCATACCCAAGAAGACCTTCGGCCTTCCGTTGAGGGTGCAGTTTTGAGACTGTGACATGATAAAGAAGGTTCTTTTTTGCGTGGAAAAGCACCTGTTGGTGTGTTTGCTTTTTTTGGTGCCTGATTGAGTATGCCCTGGAAGTTCATGCCTTGTCAATGGAGGTGTTCTGGCTGCAGCTATGTTATGCCTGTAACTTTACACAGGTTGAACATAGCATTCAAGTAGACTGGATATGTTCAACAACACACTTTCTGGCTGCAACTGCACTTCAGTACTGCAACAACAACACTGCTGTTGTATTACGAAGTGAACTAGGGTGCCATCAAGGTTCAGGGATGATCAGTGAACATGATGAGATTGATTTTGAGCTATAATTGGTTTCTTTCTGCTCGTTGCGGTTGTCCGTTGAGGCTGCAGTATTGGAATGTGTCTCGTGTTTGTCATGAGGCAGGTTCTGAAGGAGAATTCGGCTTCTTTTGCGGGCGCTAGAGAGCTAGGAACATACTTGGTTGATTCAATGAGGGTTGATTAACTGTACCTGTACACATCTTTTTATTATTGGGAGGCTGGTGCCTAGATGCTGCTCTTTGCTTCACAGTTGCTGTTTGTCCCCTGTGTAAGACAAGCATTAAGGCAAGCATTTTGGTCACTCGAGGTAGCTACTGCTGATCATGAGTGCACATAGTTTTGATATGGCCGAGACACAGCAGACAAACGAATGTTGCTGTGTTGGCTTGGCATCTGTTGTGGGAGAACAGGTGTGGTACAAGCCCACAAAAACAACGGCACCCTTGATCTGGTGGCATTTCATACCTCAGTGCACGAGCTGTTTGACTAGGAGAGAGTCCTGACTCAGAACAACCATCAACACAGCTGCAGCAACGACTGGTAGCATTATGCCATGCATCCGCTATCATGCCAGCCATGCTCTGTGGATGTGTTCGTGGGGCGTTTCATGCTGTATGTGTTGCTTGAGACTATTACTTGTGTGTGCAACAGCCACAACCATGGGAAGTTCAGCGGCGGGGTCACATCGCAGGACCTGACAAGATATCCTAAGAAAGCTTTGACTCCACTTTATGCGCAAACACTGGTGCACTACCTTGTGCTGCAACGGTGCAAGGCCCAGCGCAAGTGGCCACACAGATACGGAGCTAGCGGTCACCAGGATGAAAGAAATGAGACAATCCAAAGGCATGCGAAGCAGGAAACACACGTGACCTAGCTTCGGCACACGTGTGTGCGTGCAGCCACCTCTGGGTTGTGTACATGTTGTGTGTGGCTTGCCACTGGCCCACGTCTGGCTTGCCACTGACCCAAGCATCGTCATTCAGCTGCATTCTGATCCAACTGTTCATATTCTTGTACAATCTGTGGCATCCACGGCCTTTTTAAGTGCGTCAATTGCCTCGCAGAAGGAGAAAGGCCACCTGATTTGGCGTAGTTGAATATGAATCCGGACAGAAACCCATTCAACTTCACATATGCGCATGCCACGCCCCCAGCTTGCCCCAGCTCTCAGTCATGTAGAAGGATTAATTTCTGCTGGACTCGGTACTGTGAGGAGTGAAAATGAGCATTGTCAGAGAACGGTGGATGAGATGACGCTGCCAACAAAGGAGATATACATGCGCCGATGCAGCCACGGCCAACAGACTTACCCAATGTTGTAAGACTAGCGTCACATATTGAACTGAAGTGTGGGTGTGCAGTTGCGAGCGGGAGATGGTTCAATCAACCGTGTCTGTCCGAGCCAATCAGTGCGACAGAGAGAATGCTGCAGAGATAGCCAACATCGACAAAACGGCTATCATAGGTTTAGGATCATTTAAACATGTTTTTGGAGGCCTGTATGTTGATGGACTTCGGGCTGGTGAACTGTGCGTTGCCAAGGTGAGCTCTTTGAGATTTTCTAGTGAACTGTGCCGCTCTGTGCTTTCAGCATCCTTACACATCTCATCAGAGCACCTGATGTTTATTAGTTTGTATCTGAGGGCCCGTTAGCAGCCATCGACCACTATGGCCATTCTTCATGCCGGTTATCTCCGTTTGGGTCCATCTTCATTCTGCTCTCGTGTACACGTATTCAATCCTATTCTTTCCATAACGCACTTTGCGGCCTGCTCTTATCGGCCTATTCGAGGAATAGTTCAACGGTCGCTCTGGGCGCTGCACTGTTTGCAAACCTGTGCACCCATCCAAAAGTGTGCCCCTTTCTTTCAAGCTGCAAGATTACGCCCAGCAGCAATGAAACTCTGCAGTGGGGACATACTGCTGCTCTGGAGTATGCATTCGCGATGCACTGTTTCGGTATTCAAGCGATGTACTCATGATTCAGAATGCTAGCGCTTTCAAGTGTCATGCGCAACTCTTGTGGAGTGTTTGAGACATGATATACAAGCAGTTGAGGGCTGAAAACGCCCTGTGCTTGTGAGTGAGTTGTGCAGCTTCTGGTCACCATGTGGTGCCCTGGAGCCAACACATCCATCGCCTGCTGACATCAAAGATTCTACCCACATTTTAGCAGCTCCGTCCAGCTTCGACATGAAAGCACCCACGCATGGATGTGAGAGCATGCTTTTTGCACATGTTCAGTACTGCAGTATACCACCGACACCACGAACCCAAGGAGCCAATATCTACATGCAGCATCATGTAGGATAAATCAACCCAGTTGACATCAATGCTTTGCACATCTCTGTGTGCTTGATAATGTTCTTGTGTCCTTTTGTACACCCAGCTCTGCTGTCCTATGGATGTAACCCCCATTTGAGCTCAGTGGTTGGAACTTCTATTATCCAGACGTTCTGAGTAACCATGGGATTTTGAAGTAACCGTTACTGCATGTAAGTAACGATGGTTGTGTAAACCAGCTGTCACTGCACGAATATGTCGATGGTAGTTTGAACGAGCTGTTCACATGCATGAAAGCGTCTGACAGACCATCTATGGGCACAGGAGATAAAGGCAGGACCAGTGGAACTCGAGGAGATGTTCTGGGATGAGCTGCATGCCTGCACAACTGCAGCTAATCTAATCGACAAGTTCAACAAGCTCCAAGTCGTTGACAAGCCCATCAAACTGAACCGCCCCGAGGTCTGGCAGTACTGTTCCAACAGCAAACTCATCCTTATCGAACCCTACATCGAAAAATTCGAAAAGTTCAACTCGAATACTGGCTGGGTAGGAGCAGACGCGGGCCCCTGGTCGAAGGTATTGCAAGCAATGAGCCACTTCAGTTATCATGCTTCTGGTGGAGCATGTGTGCTGTGTGATCTGCAAGGGGCGGTCTATGATGAGTTTGTGGTGTTGACAGACCCCGTGATAATGTCTCGAACTGCTGAATTTGGCCCTTCTGATATGGGAACAGACGGTGTGTTGCAATCCCTCCCATCCTGTCGTACCCCTTTCGAAATCCACGAAGTGTGCTACTAAATCTCAACATATTCTTCGCAACGAGTTATGTGTCTGTTTCTGCACCTACTTGTGTATACGTGTGTTGTGTTAGTTTTGCGCTGAGTCCTTTTGTTTGGCTAGTACACCCACCAGTATTCGAATTCCAACAGCATGAAAACACCACTTGCTTCTTCTTACGTTATTGTCTTCACCACAGAATAACATTAGACAAGTTGTGTGCTCAAGGAACTTGGATAATGCCCCGAGGCATCTGTGTTCATCATCAGCAGAGTTGACAACTCATTCTACCTGAACGTCTTGTACATCGCTCATGATTTGGTTCAATCGAACTCGGCCGAACTCAACTGAAACCTGGTTACACAGAACATTACGAACACATTCAAATCAGGATCGTTTGTTGCGCACACAGGTGATTGAAGAGTATTTATTTGAATCCCGGCGATCTGATCTGTTCATCTAGGGTTCAAATAGGGTTTTAGTGGCTTCAAGAGCACAGAATGTCACCACCAGAACACTGCAGCGCCAGTGCCGAATGCATGACACATGTGCGCGATACGGCAGATACCTGGATGCATGTGAAGTATGCGAGCGAGCGCATTGCATGCATGTGCAGGCATCAAGACGTTCTTTGCGAGACACAAATGCAACGAGTTCTGTGACAAGAAGTGGAACGCGCCCACCGGACAGCATGAACACTTCCCGATGAGGAAGGGCTCGAGTGCACGCACCGCAGACGGGAAAGTGATCGACCCGGAAACCATGGCACAGAATCTGCAATCTATTCCAGGTGTGAGGGATTCTAGCTGTGTTGGTTTTCGTTTTCCATGTTATGCTTCTTTACGCGACAAAACGTTGTTCATGTTCTGGACTTTCTGTTCCTGCTAGATTCATTCTTGGCTTCTCCCACGTCATTCAGGAAAAAATGTGGGCGTGGAGAAAGTGGCGAGCGTTGCTGCGAAATACTTGTGTGATGGTGCTGTTGAGCCATTCGAGTGAAGTGATGGTTCTTTTGGTTAAGTTGCTTTTGGCTCCTTGGGCTCTTTGCTTTTCGCTACGTTTTCGGCCCCCAGAGCCTTATTTGCTTAGTTGGGCTAGATTGGTGGCTACTATATTGGGCATCGATAATCTCGCAATAGTGAAGGATACGGTTTGTACATAATTTCATTTAATTTAAAAACAATATATTTTTTTGTGGTGTTGTATCTGGGAAAGACTTTCGTGATGGTGCTGTTGTGCCATTCGAGTGAAGTGGTGGATGTTTTGTTTTAGTTGATTTTGGCATTTGGGTTCATGCCTATTTACTACCTTTCCGGTTTGTAAGAGGATTCGGTGTTGTATCTGTGGAGTTGCATATTCACTACCTTTCCGGTTTGTAAGATTAAGACACATCTGTGGAGTATCGGAGACAGACCATATGCAGAGGGGCGAGCACTCACAAGAGGGGACCCTAGCAAAAGCAATAGGGGCATATATGGAGGCCCAAGAAGACCCTTCTTCAAGTCCTGCCCTCCTCTCAACGTGTATTCAGGTGCTCCTATCCGCCCCGCCGAAAATTTCGGCGGAGTTTCATTCTAGCTGTCCTATTTCGTTATCTTTCTATGAACTGAATCGCAAGTGTACGACCGCGTGGTGAAGCTCATGCCCTGTCATCTGATACCTGCTACCGCAAGTTTGCTGGTTATTTTCTGATGGTGTTATGTTTACATGGTACTGTTAAACCCTATCTATCTACCGCTCAATCCCTAATGAATGGGTCCGCGGCTGATGGATGTGCATGCCAAATGCACTGGTTTCCTCTCGAACACCTGTCCTACCTCATGTTTGACATGCTATGTATATCTTTCTTGCCATCAACAATTTGCCATCAATCATTAGATGCTGCACTATCCCTACAACAGAGCCCAGGAAAAGAAAGTTGATAGATGACAAATGCATGCGTAACATGCATGATGCCACATGCAGGTGGCGTAAAGGCGAAGCATGCAGGTAGCACGAAGGCAAAGTCGCCGTCCCCCTCCATCAAGTCAGAGAAGATGCAGTCGGTGTGTGCCCCGCATGCATGTTGTGTGTTTCCAGATGCTTCGCAGGGACCTATAATAAATCAACGGTGTATGGATGCTCTATAGGTAAAATAACATAAAGTTACAGACGTACATCCATCACTCTATAAATGCTCTATAAATGCTCTTTATATATGAGGTACTTGCCCCGTTTATGCCCTCTCGCCCGCGTGGGCGCTTTCCCCCCCCCCCCCCCGATTCCCCCCCGCCGCAGCTTGCTTCTGTCCCTGGCATCTTTACCCTTACATCAAAGAGTATGCTGTCCATCCCTAACCGCGCAACGTTGAATAGTTCAGCCTTTAACTTGCACAGGATTTCGCACAAGATGCATGGCGACATCCCGCGGGATGTTGCCATGCATCGCAGTTCTGCATGTGCCCGATGACAAGTGCTGGAGCACCAAGTTTCACAACAGCACGCACCGCAACTGCCCATTTTTTCTCGAAGGATAAGAAATCCTTGGTCATGAGCGACAGTCATGCTTGGCCTCCAGGGTTCCCTCTTCGATTTTTTTTCCTTTTGGGAAAGGTTTCGGCAGGGGTAAGGCCGAAACCTTCCGCAAAAGGCCCTAACCCTGCGGAAAGTATGTCACCGCAGCACATGTCCATTTTGTTCAGCGATGTATGCAATATTAATGCTGTTTTTTGTTCTATAATCGTGTTCTCTTGCGTCATTGGTGCTATTCATGTGATAGCAACGTTGTGTTTGAATCTGTCGAACTTCTGCGGGTGGCCACCAGGCCTCTACCTCGACATTCTGTGGGTCTGGGAAATCCCGGACGCCGCCCCACAACAAATGTGTTATCTCCGCCACGTGAACACATATCATCCGGTATCAGGTAGTTTTTTTCGATCGCTTCGCTCGCTACCTTTCGGTGCCTCCCGGGCAGAGGTATTCAGAGCTTCCGGGACATTTTTTAGCCTCCCGGTAAAGCAGGAGGGAAGTAGAGGTCTGGTGGACACAACTGATACACCACAACTAACACACTTGCTATGTTCCGCCGGAAATTACACCCAATGCTACATATTGATGCGCTTCCACTTGCTGCACCCTCTTGCACCGCTTCAGAAGTGTGCGGCACACATCCAATTCTGCTCGAACAACACCAATGCACAGAGCCAAACGAAACGTACAGATCCGAACGTTTTTTACAAACCAGACAGGTAGTGAATAGGTATAAACGTACATATCCAAACAGAAACGATCCAGAACGAAACGTACAGATCCAAACACGAAAACTCCCAGCAAATAATAACAAAATGCGTTGCTGTGCAGCTCCTAAACGCCTCAGGCTCCAGGCAGGGCAGTGTGTCCCTGGAGAGCGCCGCAAAGGAGAAAAAAACCCTCACTGTCCTGCGCCAGAACCTTTCAGACTCTGGCAGCAACAAACGCACCTGGAGGGCCGTCAAGAAGAAGAGCTAGCCTGTTAGCGTGAGAGTGACATCGGTAGCGGTGTGGCACGGATGCACACAAAGCGCATAGCCTGTTCGCGTTTTCCTTTCTCACTGTTTTCTCACTGTTTGTACGTTTCAGAGGTTGGGTTTATGCCTTTGAACTGCCTTTCTGGTTTGTAAAACTCGCACTTTTCAGGGTTCCTGCCACCATCGTTCTGTTTCGAACAAGAAAAGCTATCGCTGGCGCCTTCAGAGACTGGTGATAAGTCGAGGAGTTTGTGTCGGTGGCTGCTTCTGCAGCTTTTGTGATGTGTGATGCAAGGATGCTGGATTCGTGCACCACGCTCCAGAACAGAAGCACGGCG
The DNA here is from genome assembly GCA_032359135.1 of Ulvella scutata. NCBI lineage: Eukaryota > Viridiplantae > Chlorophyta > Ulvophyceae > Ulvales > Ulvellaceae > Ulvella > Ulvella scutata. The sequence goes on along the minus strand of JAUMHD010025420.1, from coordinate 11,832 downwards.
AAAGTGGAAATAGTTGTAACAGAGAATGGTTATGTTTCTGGGTGTCTTGTAGCAGAAGCAGGCAGCGTTCGTGTTGGCTGCTTGGTGGGGATTAGATTACCCGTCTTCAAATTGCGTCCAGTTGTACGGGAAAATGTACGGGAAGAGATTTCAAGAACTGGATGGAGCCACTCACCGATCAACACAGTTTCGTACCTGCCTGGAAATACCTTCTCGCCTCCATATTCCGGGCGTGGCTGTTGTCACGCGCCTGCGTCGTTTTGATGCGAGGATTTCACACGTGTGCGTTGCTAGGTCATCACCTGCCGGAGTAAAATCGATAGTGGCGCGTGTAATGAGCCAGAGTCGTGAAGAGGCACACACGTGTCTGCGACACGAACAACCAAACCAGCGAACTACCAGAGCAATCTCGGAGCACCAAGCGTTCCCAGCTGCGTCATAAGAACACGAATACAGCCCCTCGTGGAAAGCGCCAACCGCGTCTTTGAGGCCAGAATCCGAAATCAGACCTTCCATTCGGTTCTTCAGGGTTGCAATCAGTGTTGTACAAAATTGCTAAAAATCGAGCTTTCGGAATGTGGGCAAAATCAAGGGGGCGAACCTTTCAACATCTATGAAATTTCATATCTGGTCTGAAATATTGCCCGGAGTTTCCGACGACCACTGGTTGCAATGCGTCGCTATGCATGGAAGACACCCGGGCCAGGGGCCCCAGAAGCTGTCGCAGCTCCAGGCCGCTAGTGGTCTGCTGCCGGGGGGTGGGGGGGGCAGCTCAAGATTCATGTGCCTCGGCTAGCACCCCTCCCTTCCAGCTGCATTCTGACCAGGTTGGGGGGGGGGGGTGCTTGTGCTTGCCCCCCCCCTCACCCCCCGCCGCACCAAGTTGGACCAGAAAGGCTGCACAAGTTTCCAGCGCAATGTACTGCCCGCGACGCTGAGACGGCGAGAGGAGCGGCGGCAGTGCAACTCCGAGGGGCCTTCGGTGGGGCAGCCGGTGGAGATCCCAGTGTTCTTCAACCACTGCAAGGACAAAGGTTGATGAGTCATACAACAATTGGGGGAAGGGCGTGGCTGGCTGAAGATTGGGGGCCTGCGTAGGAGGATGGGGGGAAGCGGGAGGGAGGAGGGGGCGGCGGAAGGGGGGGGGGGGGCATCAACATGGAGCGGTGCCGACGAGCGTCGGAGCATGACCCACCTTCATTGAAGGTGGGTGGAAGGGCCGTGGGCGCCAAGGGGTGCGGGGGGCGGGGGGATCACTGGGCAAGGGCTTCAGAGGGATAGTATATGGGGGTGGCGCCCGGGAGGGGGGGGAGGGAGGGTGAAATCGGGGGAGCGGCGCTGAAATATGGGGGGGGGGGTGGGGGGGGCGATCAGTGGTCGCAGGTTGCTGAAGCATCAGATATGAAGCAGGGCAGGATGGCCTTACCGGCCACTCGGGCACGGATGACAGTTGCGTTCAAGTAAACCATTTTGTGGTTTGTGCGGCAGGTTGCGGTGGTGAGCTCACACAGCCCATGCAGTCGGCAACGTGACAAGCATGGCATTCCGTAGGAATGTGCTATCAAAGCGCAAGAAGATTACTTGCTCTCCTGCCTCCTGGTATCGACAGTCAAGCAGATGATCACCATGCAGCTTCAGGCAATGCAGTTACAGCGAGCACGGGTGCGATCATGTATACATGCGCATGCATACACCGCGCGCACCATGTGAGACATATTTACAGCATTTGGCATGCGAACAGAGTATCAAGCATCACGGGCCAAAACCTATTTGCAGCACACAGAAAGAAAAGCTGGGGGGACAAGACCCCCCCCCCCGCCTGTGCTTTCTCTTGTGCTTTCTCTCTTGTCCTTGATTCAATCGCAACCCCCCCCCCCCCATTCAGGGCCTGTTCTAGAAGGTCCTATACCCCCACCGCACACACAAATCACTTGCAACACGCTGCACATACATTGCCCACACGCTGCTCATACGCTCTCCCACTAGAAGATGCACAACGCAGCAACACCGCCGGGCTCCCAACCACATGCATGCTGCGACCGCCGCCCTATCTATGAACCACAAATGCGCTGCCTAGTCGGGAAACGCGGCATACCCATAGTTTTTTTTGTTGAAGGCCGTGAAGCAGAAGCTAAAACACTGCACATGAGCACAACGATTGAAGGCGGACGAATCATGCTAAATGATGCAACCAAAATAATTTCTCAGCATCCCCCCCTGGCAGCGCTGTCAGATTTACCCTCACACCAAAAGGGTTTCATCGCTGCTTCCCAATTCAAATTTGAATTCGTCGAAACGACAGGCGTTACACACCAGAAAGATAGTGAATAAAACGAAACTACCATTGGGGAAAAAACAAAACTACAAAGAATCTCCCGAACTCGCCTTCCTGTTGATTCGCACACATCGAGATCTCAATCACCTCTTGGGCCATCATACGAGTCGTTGTCGACGTCACCTGCGTCCCAATCAATGCTGCCGAAGAATTTGAAATTTCTAACACTGCAGCTTTATGAGAGTTTCCCGTCTACTTTGCAAAGAACTGCATCATGCCCTTGTCAATAGCATCTGATCTCTTCATTGCATCAGAGACCTACTTGCCGAACAACTGGCGTTGGCCCTTTTTAGCTTGCTTCTGAGTTCGCGAATTTTCATAGTGCACACATGTACATACGGTATGTGCAGCTGACCCAGCCATCACTGACCAGCTAATTCTGGCTTGAGCTTACATTCGACCCTCGCTACGTTCTCGACCAGTATCGATATACAGAGTTAGAAATGTCTAGAGGTGCATTATATACCCTTCTTATCACTTCTCCACACAATCCGCAATAATTCAAGAAACCCTACACGGATATCACTGTTAGTACTCCGTATGTTGCTATTAGTATGTATATAGTTCCGATGATGACCGTCGGGATGATGGTCGCCATGCAAAACGACAGCAGATAGCCAACGCACACTACCACGACACGACCAGCGTGCCACAGAAAATTTGGACTTCGCTGAACAAATGGCTTGGTAGACGTGTAAAGACGTTGGCATGCGCTACGAACAGCCATGGCTGCTCGGCCACCGCACACTACCACGCCACGAGCAGCCTGCCGCAGCAATGTCGAACTCCACTGCAAAAATGACTTGATAGACGCGAAAGCACGTTGACGCGCGCTGCCAGCAGCCATGGCTGCTCGGCGTGCTAGGTTGCATGCGGCCAACACCTCAGGCCATCGAAGCCTTGGAACCTTGGAATATTTCGCCTGCTTAATCCACAGAAACACGGGCATGATGGAAATGAGACTGATCTGATACGTGTAAGCTAATATCCTGGGTTAGTCCCCAATTGGTTCGATTGCAATCCGGGACATCCAATGCAGGCTGTAGCTGTATGACTGCCAGAACGATTGCCTATTGGATCACTTGTACGGCCAAGGACACGAAACCTTTCATCAAGTCAGAAACGTGTGTTATGCCAGAAACGAGTGTCTGTCTCCAGCTTCCACCCAAATGTCGACGCCGTTCTTGATTTTGAACAAAGACGTTTCAGCTCTAGATCGGCCGTACCGAAAGGAGACAATTCTGCAGAATTCTGTTATATCGATATATGCGTGAGCTAATGATATATCATGAGCTCATGCATGCTGAGTTTACTCTGCATGAGGGCGATCCGAACAATGCATGCACATGCATTGAAAATAAGCTTAGATCCGATGCTAGAGTTTTTGCTCTTGTAGGGTTTGAGGAGCCATCAGCAGCAACCGTACCTGTGAGTGTGCTACATGCCTCTCATTAAGAAGTATGCTTCAAGAAGTGTTGTGCACAGCAGTTTGGCAGTCACAGGGTGCTTGGCACGTGCCGGTATCGCCAGACCTGAAGATGCTCCGGGGAGAAACTCAGGACTGCTCATAGATCTGGCAGAAATTGTTTGCAATTGGGTTATGAATTCGGCGGTTTCTGCGGAGTAGTCAGCATACCCAAAACTGTAGAGACGTTCTGAGCATGGAATCCCTTCAATTGGTTTCAGGTGGCAGAGCAGGTAATTCTCTGCGCACTGCACATCACATCTGCACTCACACATCCAGGGGCATCATCTGTGCCTTAGGGAGTGAGCACAGAGCAGCTTGCATCCAGCGAGAGATTGCATCGAGCCTCGCTGGTTTTCCAAGCCTGTCGATGAAATATGCTTCTCCCCGATGACCAAACGTGTTCGTTTCTATTCATCACAAAGCAGTCAAACTTTGCATTACATGTAGTGGGCCTCTTACCTACGCAGCATCCCATCTCGCCCCATGAACAATTCAGTCAGAACATCGCAAGTTGATTCACGACACAGTACATGTCACCAACCTCCCACCTACTACTGTGGTACACTTACCCTATTCAGCCATGCATTGTAGTCATGCATGGCAACAGACTGCAGCAAGTAGGCTGACGGTATTGTGGCATCGTCCAAGTTCATGTGCCACCCAGTCGGGGGTGCTGAGGCCGAAGCCCGCCTTGGGTATGGCGTGGTTCCCGACCAGCATTTTGTTTCAAAGCTTTTTTGTTCTTGAGAGGTTCATGAGCTGCCAAAACGGATCACAGATCTCCAACAACACTGCATGCAGGAGAACAACAGTCTCAGGTGCCCTTGTACATGTGCAATCTCAAAGGCGTGACATGCTGTTGAACATAGCCAGTCTACTTGACGGCATGGCTTGTGTCGTTTGTGTGAGGCTGAGATAAGCTGCCATGCATTGATTTGCTGGTACATGAGCCATTCTATGGAGTTATGCCTGTCACTCTACACACTTGAATCGCTTGACATCTGAGCTCAGATGTCCAGGTGTGCAAGTACGCTGGTAATCTTCAACGTATGCGACGCAGGGGTAGGCAAATACGCATATATATGCTTATAAGCATACCAACTGTGATAATGGCAAATATGTATGCTTAAAGAAAATGGTTTTGAGGCCTCCATATGCTTATAGGCATATGTAAATAGAGAATGATTGGGGGTCATATGCTTCTAAGCATATAATGAAATCTGGATACATGCTTAATGCAAGATAATGACTGGTTCGTCTACTGCAAGACGGTGTCACTTCTCATCTCGGCTCAAGAATAGCACGGCGCAGCCCCCGATAAATATTTTTTTCTTCTTGGGGGTGAGTGCTGGCAGAAAACCCACAGCTAACGCTTTACATGCATATGGAACATTCTATACTCAAGTGATCAGGGTAATATGGAATTCCGAACTCATGCATAAGTTCATATTAAGAACACATGTGCTAGACACGCATCCTGTCCAATGTCCTTTGACCGCCGACAAAGGAAAAGGAAGATACCAGTTTGTCGTGACTTTACTGCCTCATACGTTTGAGTTGGCAATCTTCAACGTATGAGGCGTCAATGTTACGTTTTACACCATTTGGGAGTAGAGCCCAGTTAACGCGATTTAGTCATGCTCATGCATGAGGTATATTTATCATGCATTACATGTAATTACACCAGTTGGGTGATTTATGAGTCCTTCGGGCTAGGGTCGGTGAGCGCGGGCATTGCATCACCTCTACACTTGACAGTCAGCACTTACAGTTGTTCACCGTTCGTGGTTCCACAGTGTTAGCAAGTGTGAACTTGAGCCAGAAATCACCTTGGCCTGGCCGTCGTCAGGAACATCTTGGCACTGCCGCCCTCCTCAACGCTGTTTAGACGAAATGTTCCACACAAATGAAAACATTTTAAGACAGTTGTTTACTACTGAGCCTGTCGGTTTAGCCGCTTCAGCAACGTGATCGAGATTGCCCATGCACTTCGCAAGAAACTTAAGTTTGAGACATGGCACTGCAAACTGCCAACCGTTGCTTCTGGCAATAGCAATCCACTTCGCGAAGAACTGGCCGTTCACATCCTGTAAAAGTTCCAGCATTCGCCACACAAAGTTGCAACCCGCACTCCCACACTTCGCCAGGCTAACAAAAAAAGACGGAAGAGATATCAGCAGGTCGGTGAGGGCCTGCCAAATGCCCATCGCGATGAGAAAGTGGTAAAATAGATAAAAGGCGCACGAAAATAGAGTTCAGACCTTGTTGCGTAGATCACACACAGTGCACTAGTATCACATTCTGATGCAGCCACGACACAGCATTAATATTCGATGGAAACCCCAAGCTTCATACAATGTCAAACCCCACAACGTTGCGAAGTCTCTTGATATGTATACAGTTTAAAACTCCGCTTGTGCGAACAAAGAAACAAAATAATCCGAGGACACTTTGATCTTCCACTGGCAAAAGAAGACAATACATTGTCTCCGAATGAATTGTCTCCGTTCTTGGATGAGACGCTGGACTATCTCATATTCTCGGGAGAAAATGCAATGCATGCCTAAAAATCTTTTTAAATTCCGGAATAACGGGCAAGTCCTCCAAACCGCACCAGCAAGAAAATCGAAGCGAAAACCCCACCTTCTCACTCCGTTGATTACATGGCGCCACCTTTTCATTCTTTTGCATACTTCGTAGGGCTGGAAATTACAGCAGCCAAGTCCATTTAAATATTTCATTATTCATATTGTAATTGGCTGTATTTACAAATTGATTCAGCAACCTCAATTTTCTTAAATTAACGCCAAATTAATCGTTGTAAATGGAACCGTCCACACTCATTCAACCCCAACACAATCGACCGACCATGAATTAGCGCCATGGTCTTGGGATTGACCTTGAACCCAGCCGCGTGCCCGTGAGCGATAAGTGCTTTTTCCACGAGGTTCGAACCCCGGGCCGGCCAGAGCCACATATCATCTTTTGTTCGAGCTTCTGCGCCGGGTACGTAAAGGGTCTCTGGTGGTTTCCCCTGTAACGAATTGCATGAAATTTCGCCACTGTGGCGCTGAGGTCGCAGCACAAAATGAGTATAGCGTAGTCCCCGAATAACTTCTTATTCATTTAAGCCTTTCAGTTGTGGGAATCCCCATTGCCTGAGTTCGGGATCTCACCCCAAGACGATGAGAAAGGTATGTGCAGCATCGATGAGAACCATTTCTGCGCCAATCTTGAATGCACAAAACGAAGAAAACCCGCGCAGATGCGACATGCACCATATTCATAATGACTTTGTGTCACATAGCAAAAATTTCGGACAGTTGAGAAAAAAGCCAAAGAAAAAGTACAAGAATATTGAAGAAGAAGCCAATCAAAGGTAGTTTATTTACAAACCAATCAAAGGTAGTACAAAACCAGAACAAAACTTGCCAAAGCCTACATCCTGCTGTAACTTCTCCTACCGCTGCGTCTCTTTGTAACACTCAAGACATAAAGACAAAAAGTTTCGAAACTATTGCATATTGCCGAGAGTTGTGTGTGCGCGCGTTGAACATGAACAGCCATGCTGGGAGCCATTCTCCTGCCTCCGGACTGCTGACAGTTCGCACGCGGCTTACAATTGTTATCACAGCGAGACAATGTAGTTACATTGCTACATGCAAATGCTGGGAAAGACTTTCGTGATGGTGCTGTTATGCCATTCGAGTGAAGTGGTGGATGTTTTGTGTTAGTTGATTTTGGCTATTTGGGTTCATGCCTATTTACTACCTTTCCGGTTTGTAAAAACTATTTGCTACATGCAAATGTTACAATTAACTCTAAACAGTTACAAACGCAGAACTCCATTCAACGCGTTCATTACACAGCCGGTGTTAATGGGTGTTAACTTACTGTCGGCTGTAACTGTCGTATGCAGCGCTAATACTTCGGGATATCTAGTTCTGCTCTTTCTTTGCGCCCTTTTCTATGGTGCTTTCGGTGTGATGTCTCACTTGCCACAATATACTGTTGAGGAAACCTACGCCACTGAGACATGCAGCGATACATGTCGCAGCGGTCATCGACCTTGGTTTCATTACCATATACCTATCTTGGAAAATGTCCCAGGCAGTCTCAGCGCAACTCCCAAAGTAATTCGGAAGCAAACCATTGCATGCACACGCAGTGTTCCGATACATTCACAAGGCTACTTAAAGTTGCAGCTCTGTGTTGAGCATAGCCAGTCTACTTTAACCACTGGACATCTGAGCTCAGGTGTCCAGTGCTTAAATTAGACTGGCTATGTTCAACAAAAGATGAACGAGCATACGATACTACAACACTCCGTTCACCAGTCTCTAAACTCTGCCAGCACATATAACCTGTGAGTTGCCCCGCCTGTATTCCAATGCCAACGGATCAAGTCCAAAGTGTGCTGGGGGCTTCTCCAAACTTGAGGTGGCCATGCGGCAGTGTACAAACTTGTCGTAGAGCAGCAGCGGCTTGGGAATTTTCTGAAGGAAAACTTTGTGCGAAATTGAGCTAAGTTTTCATGCGTTGATCTGTTGGTACATGAGCCATTCTATGTAGTTATGCCTGTAACTTTACACACATGGTTCTAAAAAGAAGTTCAAATAAATTCTAAACCGCATGGAGAATCTAAGTTGCAGCAAGCTACCAACCAGAACTGCCAGAGATCCCCTCACCACATGCATGCTACATGCATGCTGGCAGTGGCCACAAGTGAGAAACATCAACCGCCCTCGATTCAACATGACTCGCAAGCTTATGTACATGCCTGGTGATCTGAGTGGTGATCCCCCAGCTCTTGTTCAGTACTACCTTCATGAAAAACAACAACATGGAAACAATAAGAAAACAGTGGCCTAACATCCTCTTGACACCATACAGCGCACACTCAGAATATCTCAAGCTCCAGATATGCCGCAAGGGGATTGATATCACTGTAAGGAGCTGGTACCACCCGCGATCCAATGAATTGGTGCGGAATTGACACTGCATGGCATGCATCATGCTTGACGCTCGAGACCCCTTCAGCGACTGAAGCATCCGTGCCTCCTCCACCGTTCTTCCTTCACTTGGACCTAAATTAGACTCTAGTGGATACTCAAGTGGATGCTCTAGTGGATGAATGACTTGGCGGTTGTCAGGAGGAGAGAAGCGGCTGCGAACGGCAGCCGCGGCGCTGAAGCAAGTGGATGCAAACTTTCGGTGATACGAAAGAACATATGCAAGTGCCTGGAAGAGCACTGCACGGCACACTGCACACCGCAGCTTGTACAACGCATGCGACAGTTCTGACTTTTGAAGCGAGACCGTTTCCTCAACTTCAGACCCGGTGCTTTCTAACCCTTTCCCCTCCTCCCCCTCCTCGTTCTCCACGTCCACCTCGTCCTCCTCTTCCACCCTCTCCTCAAGCAGAGGCCCTTCCCCTTCCCCTTCCCCTTCCCCTTCCCCTTCCCCTTCCCCTTCCCCTTCCCCTTCCCCTTCCCCTTCCCCTTCCCCTCCCCCTACTCCACCTCCGTCTCCAGAAGCTCCCCTCCTCCTTCCCCAGAAACCTCCCCCTCCTCCGTCTCCAGAAACCCCCCTCCTCCTTCCCCTCTCTTCAACCAGCAGCTCAGCACCGATGACAATGAACAGCACACCCAAACACAGGATAGCAACAGGTCCCGAGACCCAAACTGCTACGCCTATCAACCCAAAGAAGGCATGAAAGAACAGGCTGGAGCTGCTGGCAAACATGAATTTGCCTAGAAGAGCAATACCGAGGCTTAGCAGCATCGCGGCGCCGCAGCGCAGCATGGCCGTGCGCGCTGCCGCCTCCGTTTCCCCCTGCTTGTGGAGAACGTTGTGGCCGTAGTAGCCGACTGCCATGCCGACTGCCCCGGCGCTTGTGACCACGAATGTCTGCACAGGACGATGAGCACGGTGTTGTAGTTGTGAACGTGTGGAGCATTGGGGTATGTAGTACTGAAAAGAGGCTGCGCAGCATGAGACACGCTGCAGCATGAGGCACAAGCAGCATGAGGCACAAGCAGCATGAGACAGGCTGCAGCATGCGGCACAATTGCAGCATGAGACACAGGGGCAGCATGAGGCACAAATACCATCAACACAATTAAATAATTCGTTATCTATTAGGTGTCTGGACCCAGAAGTTCAAGAGTTGGTCTGCGTACTCCGAGCACTGTCCCAAGTTTAAACTCTTGCACAAGCCTGGGCGGGGCCCCACCGCGGGGGTTACATGGAGTGTCACATTATTCTCTAGTGCCCTATGTAGATGCCCAACAAGTGCACAATCACCTTACAAACCGGAAAGATAGTAAATAGGATAGGTTTTGTATAGTCCCAATACAAACGAAAAAGCTAATCGGGAACCACGCCATACCCCAGAAGGGCTTCGGCCTCACACAAAGTCTTTCATATTTGGTAAGAGGCGGTTGCTTTCGAACCGAGGCGAGCTTCTCAAGAGCGTTGCTGAGCTCTATTCACGGGAACTGGTTCAGCGCATTACCTTCCGTCCCAGCCACCGCGTCCCGTTACGCCACGCCGTCAGTATGACGTCACCTAAACCCTGGCCAGCAGCTGCCGTCCTCATCAGCAGAGACTTGGAAACCTTACATAAAGTGAAAATCAGGTTCACAGAGGCTAGAACAGCGCATTTTAGACAATTAGCGCCGTTGCGAAGGGAAATCGAAATCAGGCTGCTGATTTTTCTGCCGCTGTTCGACAAAAAAACTTGGTCAGATACTTCCCCAGCTGCCGCGCCACTCTCACGGCCTTCATGGCAGCTAAAGTTAGCCATTTCTGACAGGTAAGGAAGTATGTTTGCAGTTTCATCAGCACAAACTCTCCAAGCGGCGACACGCTGGCGAAGAACTACGAACGAATTCGAAGAAGTACTAGTGTGCCCTCCAGATCATTCCGGACATTAAGAAAACAACCGCAGCCGCTGGGCACCGAAACGACGCGCCATTGAAAAACATGAAAGAACATGCGGTACTCGGCTGAAGTTTGCTTCATCAGAAGGGGTGACTGGCGAAATTTCGTGAATGCAGGTCGTTTCGACCAACAGGAGACAATTCGACGCGCATGCACTGCGCATGCACACGTGGTGCGGACACATGGAAACTAAAGTGCGTGTGAGAAATACAGGAATGGTGGGCACGGAGAAAGAATTAAAGTGCACATGAGAGTTGCAGTAAATCTGGAGACAGACCCGACAGGTTCCTGCTGACGCGTCATGACGTATGCATACGTCAGCATATGGCCATATGCATACACGCATAACACAGCCTGCAGCACACCATCGCTATGGGCCGCAGGGAAAAGAAAACTGGGAACAACGCCGAATACTTGCTGGTAACAAAGTATACTGACAACGCCTACATACATCTTCCTAGCATGGCCAGCTGGGGCAGGATGGCTTGGAAGCCGAGGTACGGCCAGAAACATGCAATCTAGGACTCTGCACAGTTTGAGTTCCACAGTGTTGATTCTTGTAGGGAATACGTAACCCAAGGCCTCATGAGGTTCGCTATTCTGATTACAAGCTCAAGGTGGAAGGCGGCAGTTGGAACTCGAAACATCAACTCACAGGAATTCCAATGTATACCAACTTCATTTACGTGTGGGACGTGCCCAGGAGGACTCGGCACTATATATGTTTAAAAAAAGCTTTTCGGGAACCATGTCATACCCTACTAAATACGTTATGCAACTGTATGCAGAAGGCCTGCTGTGGTATGGCATGGTTCCCGATTAGTTTTTTTTTTTTGACACCTCCTTTTACAAACCGGAAAGGTAGTAAATAGGCGTGAACCCAAATAGCCAAAATAATTTTGGCACCTCCTGCTGAATCAAAAAGAGGTTAGGTTGTTACTAGCCGTCTTGAGCGCGCTCTCGTGTCGCAGTAGGCTACCTACACTCGCGTTTGTCAAAACGTAGTCACTAATTAGCTCTTAGTTTACATCCTCGAAGCATCGCGTGCGCCAGGGCTCACTCTGCTGGCCCTGCAGAGGCGCTG
>JAUMHD010025409.1:0-45488 GCA_032359135.1 Ulvella scutata | reverse complement strand
ATGCTGAAGCGCACTGCAAGAACTTGGAGGATGCGGAGGTGAACCCAATCAGCGAGGAAGACTATCTGGTGGTGCCCTGACCATACAGCGCAGACAATACCCTCTCAGACTTGCGTATGCTGTCACCTTCAACAAATCGCAAGGCAAAACACTGAGGCGCGCTGTTGTGGAAATCCGCTGTCAAGCGTTTGCGCATGGGCAGCTGTACGTTGCACTCAGCAGGGTTCAAAGGCGCGCAGACCTGACGATTCTGTGCTAACAGTCAACCATCGTGGAGCAGAACGTGAATGGGCAGAACAGAAGCTTTGTCGTCGACACCAACGTGGTAGAGCGAAACCAGCTGATTCTCACCATGCCGCAGCACCTATGGGCTCACTTTCAGGAGCAGTACCAAGTGCCCCCGTAAGGTACGCTGATTCCTGATTACGGAGGGTTGTATACACTGGAATGTTGCTGTGAGTGCATTGTGTGCGCTGATCGTAACAGTGCACATGTGCAGGTAGCACATCTCCCTCACACTCTGCGTGGAACCATTCGTGCATTGGGACCCCCAGATCTTGTAGATGGTATGAAGTCCGATCCCGTTTCTGCTGTGTGCACAGGGTGCATCTTAGACAAACGGCGTACTCGCCATGTTGCTCCTGTGTGTAGGGAGTTTGGTTAGGGTACACACATGGAGCATTTGGTATATGTCAGGTAGTCAGCAGAGGCTACACAAAGGTACGAATTTGTATTTTCTGGCCTGTCGTACTGCTTACGTACCTGCTTAAATGACGGAATGAACCGTGTGTTCAGGTTGGCCCTGTTCAATTTCTTGTCACTCCTCTGCCTACATATGCATTTTCAGCCCCATCAGGTGTTATTTGACACCACCTCTTACAAGCTGTTCCATCAGCGTCCTGGCAACTGTATGTATCGAAATGTAAGTACAGGTCGTTCTGAACTTTACCATTCCGACCGGCAATTAGACTCCAAGTGGGTGTTTTAGTTTGGTTTATGACACCTGGAGTGCGGCTGTACAAAGGACCCTGAAAAATTACTTTTTGTGCGAAGCTGGAGAAGGTCGTGAGTGCATAGAATATAGCACTTCCGGATAAGTGCAAAGGACTCCCATGAAATATATTTTCTGTACAACGTGCAAAAAAAGGGAAAGCTTTTTCCTTGCACACTAAGAGGCTGAGTCGCGCGAAGCGCGCGAAGCCTCGTTTATATTACAAATGACATCAGAGGTGTCACTATATGGATTCACACTGCATGCAATTCATTCTCAGATAAAAGTTTGATGAAGTACAGCAATATAATAGTGCCATGTGTGCGTTGGCAGCATCCCTTCGGCTCACAGTGACCCATGCATGGACAGGAGCAGCTGGCCTGGAGGGCTACGCATGGAAGAGCACTTCAGGAGTTAGAAGAGGAAATCACAAGTTATGTGGCAGTGGTGGAGAGCCTTGAGGAGCTGGTCGTTGCAGTGCATAGCTTCCCTCGCCACATCGAGATCAGGGAGCACCTGGACCTCACCACGTATGAGCCCGAGAATATATAAGAGGCAATATATTCCGGCCTACTGTATGACCCTGATGATCATCTGTGGAGCATGAGGGTATGGTGCCAACCCCCTGCTATTTTGTGTGTATGCCAGGCTGCTTCGGAACATTGGAACAGCGCTACTCTAAGCACAAACAAGGATGTAGCTGGAAAAGGCATCCAACTTCGTCAACAGCAATGACATAGGCTGCAATCCTCAGCAGGTTCGAGCTTCCTAGATTCATTGGGGCCGCATCAGTATCGACAGGCAGCATACATTGTAAAGTCTAGAGGTAATACAGAACAGACACAATTATGTAATGGGATGATTACACCGATACCAAAAGATCAAGGTAGCGAAAAAGACCTGGAACTCCGCTAGACAGCACTCTGATTTCCCGCGCTCACCGACCCTAGCCCGAAAGACTTCATAAATAGTCCAACTGGTGTACCGCATGCTAAGTATACCTCATGTTTGAGCATGACTAAATCGCTTTAACTAGGCTCTTCTCCCAAATATTGTAAAACGTACATACATGCATGCATGCAGGGCAACTGCAGCATGGAGCCATCAGCAACGGCCCTGGGGCTGGCCAGCCAACCTGCACTGAACTGGAGGTCTGGGCAGTGTGTGGTAGTCTCAGACGTTCCGTTGATGAACGTCCGCCAGATCCTATGGCTTGAGAACCTCTACTTTGTCCACCGCGCCACAGAACGGCATTTTAGCCCAGATCTCATGTATTGTAGAGATCCGAGCTGCAATTTGTGGATAACTGAAGTCACGATGCAGAACAATGATATGTTAGAAGGGACTGCGTTGACAGTTGATGGCGAGAAGGTGTTCGCTCAAGGTACGGACAGAGCACTAACACATATGGTAAAAGCGGTTTGCACGTTGACCGTTTCTTCTTGCATGTTGCCCAACGATTCAGCTGCAACACATACCCTGAGAACCTTTCAGACCTGCGTCTCTACATTGGCAGGAACATATATTTGTTTGTATGTGATCAGTGATTACCAGTGTCGCATCATTTGTCAGGTCACACACCTAAGAGATAGTTGCTAGTTTTCAGGACTATTGCATCCAATTCAGCAACAGTGGTGATCAATATATGCCATGCTTCGTTCGCACATATGTTCACGCTGAGAGCTTGCCTTGTCGTGCTTTGCAGCTTTGCTTAGCCACCCCACGGCTCGTGGGCATGCATGCGAATTAGGACCATGCTCATCGTGCGGTATACGTAGCGTGGATGACGTCGTTCGACGCCATCCTTTAACACTAAGTGCAAAACATCTTGTATCTGTGCTTCTGAAGGCATCCACAACCCAACACATTTTTGTCCCTCCATATTGTGGCGTGGCATCGATGCCGTCGTACGAAAGCATCTGAAGTCGCAAAAATGGCCACGAGTCGTGCGGTGGCTAAACAATTTGCAAAGCACGACAATGCCCTGGCATCCTGTCCATTCCCGGGAAGCGACCCCGTTATTTAACACTTCGAAGCATACATTGATACAGTTCTGTTACAGTTCGAGCTGTACTTGAACGAAAATAGAGGGATGTTTTAACGTTTAAAATTAAATAAAGTTGAAGGTAAAAACGTTTTCAGCATTCTAATTTCATTGTAACTTAAAAAACCCCCAGATGGCGCCTTACGCGGAAAAGTTGTTGAAGTTATGGTACTGCACTATATAGCATGTGTATGCGATTACATCGACAAGGGCGCTGGAAACAAAGCTAGCAAAATTGTTCCAAGTGAGGTAACGGGGAAGGTAACTAGCCAAGGCCATTGATCACAAGGCAACACTGAACACTACCTAGGCTGACAAGGGTAACCAAACAACCTATTCAATCTCATCTGTCGGATGCAGTAATTCCTCCACTGGGGCCCTGCCAGCAGCACGAGAGTATAGCTGCACCCCCGCACGGAAAAGGGCATGATTACAACGACACAGGGCCACACTAATCTCTCTATGCACACTGGCGAGGAAAGAGCCATATTTGACCTTGCCAGTGGCAGAATCCGCAGTGGCCAGGCACCGCATGTAGTCCATAGCCTGCTTGTCCACGAATCCGTAGGTTTCTATGGCGAAAGCGAAGAAGGTGAGACCTTGGACTTTGTATTGCTCAAAACTGCGCACTTGCGGCGCCGGGCAGTCGCTGCCGCGGCTCCAGCATGTGCTGCGGACCCATTGCGGAGGGCCGTGTCGCACGCATGGTGGGTCACCACTGTGTCAATCGCGGTGGGACCCGGACCAGGAGTGACTATGGCATAGATGTCCCCACGTGCATGTCCAGCACCGTTCCCATGACAAGGGTCGAGTTCGTGGTACAGGGGCTCTCGGGTACTGCAAATGCCTGCCCGGCGGGTTGCATTGTGGATGGCTACAGTGACCAGATCATGCCTGTAGTGCTTGTAGCTACTGGGCATGCGGTTGCAAGACAGTGCATGATCAGCATCATTTCCGTGGATCGTCGCACCGCAGTAGCACTTGGCGGGGGGGCGCCATGCGCAAAGCCAGTAGCGCCTAGCCTGAACTGAGAGGGGGGGGGTGGAGAAAGCATGGATTGGGGGCCACATTACGGTGCGGGGGGTGGTTTTGGGGCTGCAACATTCAGTTCGCAGGTGCAGAAAGCAAGGAATGGGGATGATGTTAAGGGGGGCGGGGGGGGTGGTTGGGGGGCTTCAGTACACGCAGGTGTTGTGATCAAACGAGGTAGATGTGTGCGAAGCACAGATTATGGAGGATGAACCGTGATGGAACCAGGACTGGCACTAGGGTACCAGCTTCGTATACTCTACTTCGGGAGTCCCAAGACAATAGTACAGCTCTTCATTCTTTGCAACAAGTTGCAACCTCTTATTGTACTCATGGCTCCGTCGCGCCAAATCCGAAGGTCTGTGCATAAACAATAGTACTAGTTGGTTGTAACGTACTTACATCCCGGGTGGACGTACATGTCGAATTGCTCGCTAGCATTTCGCTGCATCCAGTCTACCGTGTTCATCTTTGTATCTCGGTAATGCAGGAAGGCCGAGTGAAGGCGATCTGGTTCCAAGATCCTGGTGAGCTCAGTCTTTCTTGATCGCTGCCGACCGTGGAGATGACTGCCACGCGACAGTGTACATGCCTTTGCGTGTGCCTTACCGCTTCCGGCGGATATTGAGAAGTGCTGTAGTCGTCCGGCTAGTCGTCGGAGCTCTTGCTGCTCAGCGGCCATGATCAGCTGCGTGCGCTAGTGATCGGCTACACACACACCGCGCACTGAACTGCTGGATACTTGTCGTCTGTTATAAGGGCTGTTGTGGTCCTTCTGGTGTATCGCCATGCTCACAAGCTGGTCCGAATGATGGTGTACGGTACCGGTGCACAGGTTGTTCACAGGTTCCTGTCTGACTGAATTTGTGCCTGCGAGGTGAAATTTCAGATCCTCACGTGTTTATTTGAACAGGATCGTGAGATAGCTGCTTCCAGAGGTGCCGATGGCTCTGCTTCTGAAGGCTCTGGGACTTGGTCTGGCTGCAGCTGCCGGGCAAGCAGTAGGCGAGCATCAAACCGTGTTGAAACATGATCACGAGTCACGCGCATCTATAGAAGTGCTCGGAAGGCATGGCAGTAGCGGAGCGAACAGTGTCAGCCTCTTCTCACGCTACACTGGGTACCTGCAGGTGTGCTTCTGACACACCGCCGACGAATGGTGATGGCACTTCATGCATACGTATGCAATATGTTCTTAGTATGCTTGCCGTTACCACAGATCATTTGTACTCTTGCTGGTATCGTTTCCGCAGCCCTTGAACCGGGAAGCTGCGGACGTTCTCTGCACCGTGCCCCGTTTGCGCCCCCTCTGCACCGCGCAAACATGCTGCTCACGACTTCAGCAGCTAACTGTGCAACACAAGTTGCACGTGCCCTGAGCACACAGTGCTAGCAACAGCATGGTCATGTACTGGCGATGTGAACTGGTGTGAACCTGTTTGAGTTCAGCTGTGCGAGTTTGCAATTGCAAAGCATTTCGCAGTTCGCAAGCCATTTGCACGTACTTCATCGCACGTACGCCACATAATTTTAAATGTTGCACAGAATGGGTTAATATGATGACACTCGTACGTGCTTCCTGCACTTCAGTTTGTAAACGTTTGCGCTGATGGATGTGATCTGCGTGTGTATCGTCAGATACAACTGAGAGATCTGAAGACACTTTCGGTACATCACATGTATATCAGTATGTCATGTTATGTCATGGTTGCACGGGCAGCAGTCCATGGACTCGCAGTGACCCATGCAGGGGCAGGGGCAGCAGGCCTGGAGGGATACGCATGTGCATGGAAGAGGACTTCAGCAGGCAGCCACAAGTGATGTGGCAGTGGTGGAGAGCGCCCAGGAGCTGATGGCTGCAGTGGAGCGCCGCGCCCGCCACATCGAGCTCAGGGCGCACCTGGACCTCACCACGGTTGAGCCCCGTGATGACACACCACCTCGGATTTTGCTGAGTGATAATTTTTTTGACACCGAAGACCTTGGGTGGAGCATCAGGGTGCGGTCCAGATATCTATGTTGTGGCCAGTAATGATGAGTAAAGTTGCAGGCTATGTAAATCCAGCCAGTATTCATCAGTTTCGTGTACATAGACGTAACACGCATGAATAATTTGGACTGCTTCTTGGGTGTCTGCCCTGATAATTGAGCAATACTGGTGGTCACTGGTTGTGCTTGCGTGTGTGTTAACATCAACACAGCCCGGCTTCCTGAACCAGGGCCCCTCTAACCACGATAAGGTTTCATAAGAAGTACTTGAGGCAAGTTGGCGACAGTCTGACAGTCTATCTAACGCGGGTTTTCCCATGATCCATAACAGATGGTCTTGATATATTTGAGATATGGACCTATGCATGCGGTGCATGCATGATGGAAGCACGGCACGCAGTCCTGCTCACCGGATACCAGCATTCCTCGATCCAGATGAGTGGACTTCACATAACAAAGAATCGATCACACAGCATATTTCTGACAGTTCTATTTAAGTAGGCGATGCATCTGTTAGGGAGGTAAGTACATCGGGGCAAAGTATTGTTCTTGTGTGGGTTGAAACTAAACAATTAATATACACAGCACCATCACCAGCACCATGAAACCCTGGTTTTCAAGATCACATTCATGAAATCCACACTTTACGGCATTTCGTTCTTTGCTCCATGTAAACACTTGACCCAATTCTGCGAGAGTTTAGTTGACAGTTTCTTTTGTTTTGTTGTGACCGCATCACAGAGCATCGGCAGGAAACATGCATGCATGAATGCAGGGCAACTGCAGCGTGGAGCCATCGGTGACTGCCTTGGGGCTGGCCAGCCAACCTCCTCTGGACTGGAAGCCTGGGCAGTGTGTGGTAGTGGCCGATATGCAGCTAATGGCAGTGCGCCAAAACCTGTGGCTCGACCATCTTTATTTCGTGCACAGCACCACAGCCAGATCAGAAGAACCGACACTGGTGCAATGTAGAGACTCGAGATGCCACTTGTGGATGACTGTTGTCACGATGCAGCAGAATGGCGCGGACGAAACTGATCTAGCACGAGCGGTTACTGTGCATGGTGGGCAGATATTCGCGCAAGGTGCGGATGGCTTTTTCGTGGTTAACTGTGGTTGTATAGAAACGTGATTTGCATTTCAAGTACATAGCTGAGCAGCAATCACATGGCGTCCACGCGTATGCAATGTTCCACATTGCGAACGTTGCGTGATGTTACACATTGCGAACGTTTAGTGTTCCCACGATTGTTCAGTTGCAATCACATAGAAACACATCTGCACGTACCTATGAGTGCAATAGCATCATATTAAGAACACAACACACATGCATGTACATCATGCACATCATGGGGACATATAAAAGTTCCACAAGGGTAGCTGTGTGTTGCAGGGCTGGTCATATCGGACTTTAATGATGACTTAGCAGCCTTGTTTCTAGCCAACGGTGCCACAGTGACCCTGGAGGGCTGCACTTTGTCTGATAACACTATCGAGGACGCATCCTCGAACAGTGCAGTCATCAGCGTCAATCCAGTTGACCCAGAACAAGACGACAAACAGGATCAGGACACGATCCTGAGGCTGCAGCAGTGCAGCATCACCGGAAATACTGCAGAGAAAACCATATACGTAAGCCCTGGCAGTACCAAGTTCTCAGACTACGAGGCGGTGCTGTTCAGCGACCCAGAGAGTGTGCCCATCACAGAGGTCTCAGTTGTGGCTGCACAGCCTCTGTCTGCAGCTCCTGCCAACAGGCCTGGCATCAGTTTAGAAAGCCCTTGGCTTCTGGCTGCTCAGAAGGTGCGTTTCTACACCTGTATACCTATGTGACGCATGAACATGTGTTCCCTACTTTTGTACCCATGTCGTGCAAGTGCATTTGTTCCCCAGTTGTATAGGCATGTGCCGCATGTACATGCGTTCCCTAGTTGTGTACCCATGTGACGCAAGTAAACCATGTGACGCAACTCTTTAATCTTCAAAAATTGTTGATGTGATGGTGTTTTGTTCTCCGGGGCACCTTCTCCTCATTGCGTACGGACACTGTGCTCCTGGCTCTTTCACGTACAAACGTGCCATTGCGGCCAGATCGAACGTTTGCTCAGTCGATGGTGCATTCACCCAGTTTTACAATTGCAGGGAAACCTCTTTAGCTGTTTAGATGTTGATGCCATTACTTTTTGTTCTCAGGATCATAATACAATCCTCGAGTAACACAATTCACCGTGGCTCAGTCATGTACGAACGTGCCACTGCAGCCACATCGAAACTTTCCTATTTTTATGGAGCCTCATTCGTACACTGGTTGTCTTATCCACATAACACAGTCTATGTTGCACCAAATGTGTAAAGTAAGATGCATAGCTACATAGAATGGCTCGTGTACCAGCAAAACAACGCATGGAAACCTAGCTCAATGTAGCGCAATGTAGAAAACGATGCCAGCAGGTACATGCAGGATGCTGGCGTAACTGGAAGCCCTGCATCTGCCCCAGCCCCTGCCCCAGCCCCTGCCCCAGCCCCTGCACCAGCCCCTGCCTCTACCCCTGCCCCTGCTCCTGAGCCCTCTCCAGCTCCTGCCCCAACTCGTTTATTTCCAACATCCAGTGCAGCTCCAGCTCCAGCAGCTGCTCCACTTCCTGTGGGGCCTCCTGAAGGATCATCATCGACTTCCAACTCAGGACCCCCCCCATCGGAGGACTCTCAGAATACTGCAACGACACGCTCTGGATCCTCTGAAGGCCAAAGCAGCGGCTCAGGGGGAAGCACAGGCACCGCTGCCATAGCAGGCGGTGTTGCGGCCGCTGCTGTGCTGCTCTTGTTGGCAGCTCTGATTCTCATCATCTGGCGCAGGCACTCAAAGAAAGGTGCCAAAGCTCAGGTCAGCACCTATTTCACTCTGCCCCCTTCAGGCTACCCATTGAACCTTGCACCTTGCACCTTTTGGTACCCTGTGGCTTTGTGTAACCCCAAACTTGATTCCTTTCTCATTGTCTCAGTCAGGTTTCTCAGTCGGAACCCTGGAGAGCAAGAACTTTGCTTGTGGCATCATGTGTCTGCGGATGCACAAGCGTTGCCGCGGACTTGAAATAGGCAGCTCTGGCACTTGTTGAGTATGCACCACTAGTGTCTGCTGCTGTCATAATGAATTCAGCTTGTGCGTGCACAGAAACGTGCTCTTGCGGATGCACCTGACCTCGAAGGACGCGACCTCTATTATGACACCAAGGTCACCGACCACTAAGACATGTAGCGCCACATGTCTCAGTGATTAGCGACCCTGGTTCTATAACACCTCTCCGTTTTGCTGTGGATAATTATCTCCCCGTAAATCTCGCAGAATGTGCTCTTAGGCAGCTGCTGAACACAGCGCACGACGACAGTTTAAACGGGGTTTCATTGTTTCAAACGATTCTTCATGTACAGGATCCTAAGGTGGATGGTACAGTCTCAGGGGGGGTTCCTGACAGGAGCACTGTCACAAGCCTGCCCCCCAATAATGTGGCCGCAGCTCAGCTAGGTTTGAGAACCACCTCGACTTCCTCCGCGTCGCATTATCCTTCAGTGGCGATGGTGGCGCCACCAGCACACCAACAGGATGCTTCAATAGTGAGCCAGAGTGGCCAAGGGTTTGGTCAACACATCATGCAGCAGCAATCGCTGCCGTCCCCTGTGGACACTTTTGATCTTAGCCAAACAGCTGGGGCGCCGATGATGCCTCCGAGTGCGTATTCCACCAGAGCTGACAAGATGGACTTCATGCACCAGCAGCTTGACAGCCTGGGCACTGACAGGCCGATCCTCAATGGCCTGGTGCTTCTTGGGAGTGGAAGTTACGAGCGCATGCAAGGGGGTGTGCTTCTGTTTGTATTCACTGTTGACATGTGCCCGGTTGATATGTGCAGCATACTTTCCTTGCGTTTCCCCTCTGTTGAAGATTGCAAGCTTGTTTTTTATTTTTCTGTTAAGACGGTAATGTGTAAAGTTTCAGGCATAAGTCCGTAGAATGTCTCATGTACCAGCAAATATGCGTTTAATAACGGATTCTGTTTTCCTTGCTCACTGGAAAGTATCCTCCTGTTTGAAAATGTCCAGGTGACTGTTTGCGCTGGACGTCTGAGCCTCTAGGTGCTGTTACAAAATGGAACAGAATCATCACAATGAACCTCATCGCAATCCACTTTTAAGCTCGAAGCATTTCATGAGCATGATGCCTGCAAAACAATTGAGTGTCAGTAACGTGTTGTGATCAAGAGAGGTCTGCGGTGCAGGGCAGGCGGTGGTGCAGATGGCGAGGAGTGTGCATGATGGGCAGGACTACGCCATCAAGCTGTTCATGTCCCAGCAGACGTTCGAAGCAGAGGAGGGCATGTACAGGGGCACCTCTGGGGTGGCCGAGCTCGCCCAGTTTCTCCCCCAGGTACAAGCTATCACACCAGGCCCTGGGTGCAACTAGCCTTGCCTAATCCTTGCAATCACATGCTGGGAGAAACAGTCATTGTGTACATACAACGACTGTCATTCAAGCGACCATGCACCGTGTACCCTTTAAGTCTTAGTGTTTTGACGTGGCCGTTTTGGGTCCTGGTTGTGCGTCTCTTTCGAAATATGAGCTTGGCCTGTACTCCTCACTCCGTTTAGAAGGCAGAGCTTACCTTCTTGTCTGTGCGCAGGTGCGAACTGTGGAGCCGAACACTGACCGATCCCTGGTAGACGCTCACGGCCACCCATTGCCGCCATGCATTGTGATGGAGCGCGGCGAGTCTTTGGATATGTGGGCGATGCGCGCCAAGCCCGACCGCTCCATGGCCTTCGCGGTGCGCATCTTGTGCTCTGTCACTGTGTTGTGTTAGAAAATCAAACACGTCAGATATAACGTGCATGGTGACTCATGCAACACGCACTATGCACTGCAGATGATTCACCATCTAGCTATCAGAGTCAGAGACTTGCATGCACTGGGCTACGTGCACCGCGACCTGAAGCCCGGCAACGTGATGTGGCTGCCGCGCAAGAACCGCTGGACGGTGATCGACTTTGGCTGCGTGGCACGCACTGGGGAGGCTGCCAGGATGGGCTTCAGTCTCGCCTACGCTGCCCCTGAGGTGGTGGCCGCCCACCGCCGCGGCGACCGCACCATGGTGGTTCAGGTGCAGTTCATGACCCTCCTGCTGTGCATGGGTACTGTATAGTACTCTTCAGCCGTTACCAACCCATGCCAGTTGTGCAGGAGGCGATGGATGTGTGGGCTCTGGGAGTGATGGCTTTTGAGCTCCTCACTGGGGAATGTGCTCACAACATGCATGAAGGCAAGGAGATGGTATGTCCCATCACTTTCATTACTTGTCCTGTAGCTGGGGGCAGAGTTCTCCTGCGTTTGGTGATGATCTGGCGATGGTTTATACCAACATAGCAGGTAGAGCAACATGAATTCTTTGCGCGAATTCTATGGGCGCAGAGTTCTCCTTTAGTTGGAAGTGCAGTTGTCCTACGTTTGGTGATGGTCAGACAGGCACTCGATGGTGCAGGTGATGGATTGCATCGAGGGGGTGGGTGGCCTGAAGCTGCCCTGGGAAGATGGGAGCCTGAGTGTGGTGAGCAGGCGGCGCCTGGGGCTGTTCCGGCCAACAGTGAGCATGCTGTTGGCGCGAGACCCTTTGCAGAGGCCCTCAATGGCGGTGTTCTGCAGTCTCTGCAACCGCGTGCTGGCCGGTTCCACCACCATGGATGGCGAGAGCTGCGAATAAGGCTGTCAATGCGAACGTTCGGCCATCATCTGATGATTCGTATTTAATAATTGCACCATGATTTGGGACGTGCGCTCACTATATGTATACGATATGAGCCCTCATGTCAGCACTGATCGTGAGGGATTCAGAATACTGCTGGTTTGTTCAGATTCCAAGGTGCGCAGGCAGCGTGGCTGGCAACGAAGCATACGTGGTAATGAAAGCTAGGGAATGGTACACTATTGCGGCACAACACGTTCTGGAAATACAATTTATGCCAGCAGTCGTGAATACACGTTCAAGCATTCTTTTCGGGATCAATTACATGTAAAAAAAAATTAGTTTTCGGTGTGAACATGACGCGCGTGTTTTGAATTGCGCGACAGTGGCTGCGCGACAGTGGCCGGTTTCCATTCAAAGGTTGTGATTGTGTACCGGGAGATGTGCGTCCAAGGTGGCACATGCGTCTGGATTCGCGTGGATGGACGCGACACGTGCCGCGCCAATATCGATGTGGTGCTACAGTCGTGAGCTACGTCATTGCATTCAACGGTGGGGCCAAAGCACATGTCCTAATGTAGCGAAAGACGGAGAAGGTGCGTACTTCCATGCGGATGCGAGCGGCGTCTTGGGAGTACTGGTTGTCCAAGCGTAGGGTGGGACTCGTCGCGAGGGAGCCGTCACGGCCGTCGGTACTCCTAAGAGCGGCATGCTTTCAGGGTGTGTAGAGATGATGTGGTGGAGGGCTCGGCCTCGTCGAGAAGGACACAACGAAGACAGTTCCTGTTTGTGTGCTGCGTGAGCTCACGTGTGAGTGGCACGCTGCCGCAGTACGGCAGAATGTTGTGGAGAGCTTGAACAGGGCATCCGCTTGTGGTGCAGGGGAGGCCGTTACGCTGGGGGGCAGATAGAGGGATAGTAATTGCGAAGAAGCCTCCAGGCAGCTGGCCCGGGCTCGGAACGTTGCAGACACAGTACCGTCATCCGTTTGTATATCAAGAGAAAGCTTGGCCGCACAGCATGCATACCTACCACCTGACACATAGTGCAACATAAGAATCGAACGCGCATGCGAACCACTGAATATCGTGAAAATATGCTTAAAGCATATACATGCTCTGCTATATTTACCAGTGCTTGCGCTTCTGTCTGCTACATGTGGTACACCTGTTGTGCACTAGCGCAGCACACTTCATGCACATCCGCCGACTCACGAGATTAGTCACGAATATAGCACCCAGTGGCACATGCTTCCTGCTTTCTCTGTGCCGCTGAGATTCATATATGCTCTTTCTTTAATGAAATGATCATTGTTCTGGCCACTGCTGGGCTAGCTTCCCGCATGGGAAGTGCATCTTTCTAAGCTCTATGCTCAGTGCATGCATGCATGGATGTGCACATGCTGCACAACATAACCTTATGCTGCGGCTCATTTGCCATCAGTTCAGATTCAGAAATAGCCGCTGGTCGCAGCTTAGCCAAGTTGCCTTCCCTGGCATCTCAGAAGAGATAGTCAGACGAAGTGCACCGGCAAGCAATTGCAAGTTGAAATCGTCAATGCAGCGTACCAGCGTTTCACTTTCTGTGCTGAAAGCTCTACCCACGTAGATACGCGTGTATTGTGTCTGTCATTGAAAGAAGGTCACGCGTAAGCTTAAGGAGATCCGGTTGGCACTTGCAAGGTGAGCTCGCGATCAGTCCTCCGTGTTGAGTGTCCTTCGCAATCTGCAAGGCAAATGATCTGCAGACCACAATGAACAAGCTATTTCGAATCTTCTGTACAACCTGTTTCGCGTGCAAGTGCCGTAGTCGTATGGGTAGTTGGAGATCCTGCACATAGGTCACATGGTGCCCCAGTGTATATACGCGCAGTGTACGAGTTTTCAGCATCGAATCATAGCACATACAGAACGACTGTGTTCATATGGATTGTCAGTTCTTGTTGTATGCATGAACCATCAACCGTGTCACGCTATGGTCAAGTAGGTGTTGCGAATGGTGGGCCCCGGGTTAACGTTCCCCGACCACTGCGGGTGGCACCGGTTCCTGTATGACTGAAGGCGTGCGTGCCATATTCGATTTATAATTGGTTCGTGGTTTTTATATCAGGGCAGTGGTTTACTGTGGTGCAGTGGCGCAGATGGCTTTGCTCCTGAAGGCACTCTCAGTTTCTCTGGCTGCTGGGCAGGCATGCAGTCAACAACAATCCTTGTTGAAACATGATAACGAGCCATTAACATCTACTAATTCGCTTGGAAGACCTGGCAACAGCGCAGCGAGCAGTGGCAGCATCGTGGCAAGCTATCCCGTACAGGTGTGCTTTTGCATGACACACCAACCTATGACTCATGGTGGCATCTGAAACAAATGCATCTCATAGCTCTGCAACATGTTTTGACTGTACTTCTGCTGCATGACCGTGTCCTTGTCTATGTTAATGTGTTTGCACAGGAAAGCGCAGCTGTGCACATGAGACACAGCATTCAACGAAGGGCCAGACGGTGTAGACACAAAGGGCCAGGATGTGAACTACACTGCATCATTCAAGTCAGTTGTACTGTTGCCGTTATCGATACCAAGCTGCATGATTGATAACGAATTTTCAAGAAGGTGTAGTGGCAAACTCATATAAATCGATAGCATCGATGCGTGCATTAATTGTTTACGTTGTTTCTTGTCTCGGTGCTTTAGACCACTCTGGTGCGTCCTGTTGATTTAAATACGACTTTTTCTTCGATAACAAGACACTTCTAGCAGCAGCATTGTACGAACACGTATTCAATGGCGGTGTCACCTGGTGCGAAGTGGTGGTGTGTGAACTGGACTGTGGCATTTCGGCGCAATCTTGCACACCATTTACGCATGCTGCGCCGCAACATGCACCCGGGGTTCATGTTGCGGCGAAGTGACCCTGCCACTGTGCTCTGGGGTTTTCGCACCCACGAGTCGAATCATTTTTCCACCCATGTATTTCCCCCTTTGTGGTACATGAGCCATGCTGTGGAGTTAAGCCTGTAACTGTACACTATTTCCCCCCTTTTATACATTCTCACCCATGGCGATGGAACCACCCAGGTATCCTGGTACCTGTCACACTGCCACTCTGTTGGATGTTCTGAGTTGGTAGATACAGGTGTTTCACGCATGTGTTCATTCCACATGTTTTGGTCATTTCCATCCTCTACTCCAATTGTCCTGTCCTATCGATGTAATATATATGTATCCATGCAACTTATGTTGAGAGTGGCGCGGCCAGGGGCGCGGGCGCACACCTCTGTGTGTGCATGACGGAACGCTCATCCTAACCACCCTGCAAGACACAGTCAAGCTTGATTACAACGGAGTACAAAAAAGACGTATTAAGAGACCTGTTGGACACAGCCAACGAACGCGCAGAAATTTCTATCTGTGAGCAGCTGCCCACAAGCTTGTACCCAAGATCCCGGGGGGAAGATGGGGGTACTGTTGAACATATCCAGTCTACTTTAACCACTGGACATCTGAGCTAGGATGTTCAGTCGTTACAGTATACTGGATATGTTCAACAGGTTCGAATCCCAGTCAGTCCTGCGACACGTTACCTTTTCATCAAGCATTTGGGCACCATAGCGGCACATTCAGGGGCAAGGGCAACAGGCCTGGAGGACTACACATGGAAGGGAACTTCAGCAGGCAGCTACAAGTTATGTGGCAGTGGTGGAGAGCCCCCAGGAGCTGATGGCTGCAGTGGAGCGCCGCGCCCGCCACATCGAGGTCAGGGCGCACCTGGACCTCACCACGGTGGCACCTCGTTATCCTGTTTACCCTCAGATCATCCTTAGCGAGACTTTTTATTCCTCTGAAGACTTTGGTTTGAGCATCAGGGTGTGGTGCCATGATTTGTGCTGTTATTAAAACGCTGTACTCCATTCTATGACCACCTTCAGGCAAGGATTCCGTTTCGTAGTCCTTTGACAAATGGTTTTGGCCACTATACAGCAGCTTGAGACCCTCTATGGTGTTATTGTATATGCCTGCAAGTTTACACACTATATAGTGCATCGTTAGAAAATCAGGCATGCATGCATGCATGCCTGCATGCAGGGAAACTGCAGCATGGAGCCATCAGCAACGGCGCTGGGGCTGGCCAGCCAACCTCCACTGAACTGGAAGTTTGGGCAGTGTCTGCTTGTGTCCGACTTAACGGTGATGACCGTGCGCCAGAACCTTTGGCTCGACCACCTGTACTTTGTTTACCGCACCACAGAGAGATCAGAGACACCCACACTTGTGCAATGTAGATCTGCGAGCTGCAACTTGTGGATGACTGATATAACGATGCAGCAGAACGGCGTGGAACAAATTGAATCATCAAAGGCGATGACAGTTGATGGCGGCCAGGTGTTCGCTCAAGGTACGGGCTGCAGGTTCACAACACATATGTACACTCATCTACGGTAACATTGAATCAACGTGGCTTTCGTCATGACCACTTTCAGCATTCGATTTTGTCAGCATTTGGGCCTGGGTCACTTGATTCAACGTGGGTTTCGATTTAGGCCGTTTTCAGCTGTTCTTCTGTACTGTTGAACGCTTTATTTGTGTCCGAATACAGCTTATTCAGACACAGTAATTTCGGGCACAAGGTTTGGTTGTGTCCCCGGAAATCTTTCCAGAATGGTGCGATCTGAAAGATGCATGCACAACATGCATTTCGTTCATGTACATGATCAGGCCAGCATGAATAGTGCCATGAGCAGACGTGGGGTTGGTGCAGGCCTGGTCATTTCCGACTTTACCGAGGACTTTTCGAAACTAGTGGTCGCAAACGGTGCAACAGTGACCTTAGAAGGCTGCACCATCGCCAACAACACTGAGCTGGGCAAGTACACAAACAGTGCAGTCATCAGCGTTAATCCAGTTGAACTGGAACAAGCAGACAAACAGGACCAGGTCACGATCCTGAGGCTGCAACAGTGCCGCATCACCGGCAACACTGCGCCCCGAATACTATACATTAATCCAGGCGAAATCAAGTATTCAGAGTACGAGGCGGTGGTGTTCAGCGACCCAGAGAGTGTGCCCATCACAGAGGTTGCACTTGCGGTTACGCAGCCCCTGGCTGCTGCACCTGCCAACAGGCCAGGCATCAGTGCTGACAGCCCTTGGTTTCTTGATGCTCAGAAGGTGTGGTGACCCAAGTTTGTACATGTGAAGAACAAATTGCGTAAGATAGTAGCAGCATAATATGGAACGTAGTGTTACAAAGTACATACATGCACAGTCATCTAACCTGTGAAGAACAAGCTACGTAAGATAGTCGCAGCACAAGTTTGAACGTGGCAAAGAGGAAACCAAAGTCTAGCATTCTTATACTACCTAATGTTCCAATGTTCTCTCAGATATGACATGACTACAGAAACCCCTGCAGCTACTGCTGCGTGCATGCACTGTGACTAGAGCTTGATCCTTCACAGTACACCTGATCAAGTTTGTCCCATTTGGATGTTGATGTGCTTACCATATGTTCTCGAATTCATGTTGCATGCTTTGAAGTTCGAATCGCAGACTGCATCCACAGCTCAGTTAAGTATAGAGCTATTCTATGGAGTTATGCGTGTAACGTTACACACATTTAAGTATAAACCTTGCAGCAGAGGCACATAGATGTTTCCGCAGGTAGGCGAAATCCGTGTTTACGTTATTCGTGTACTTTCTGTAATAGGCTGTATAAAAATGAAGGACAGCAAGTGCATTTGTTAAGAAACTGCTGAAAGACCTCTGGGAACCGTCTTTTGTTGAACATAGCCAGTCTACTTTAACCACTGGACATCTGAGCTCAGATGTCCAGTGGTTAAGGCAGACTGGCTATTCTCAACAGAATCCAAGGTCGCTGACCAATGAGACGTGTAGCGACACATGCAGGATGCTGGTGTCTCTGGCAATCTTGCCTCAGCCCCTGCCGCAGCCCCTGCTTCAGTCCCTGCCTCAGTCCCCGCCTCAGTCCCTGCCTCAGTTCTTCCCTCAGTTCCCGCCTCAGTCCCTGCCTCTGCCCCCAGCCCTACCACTGGCCCTGGCCCCTCCCCTACCCCTGCCCGCTCCCCTGCTCCTCTTTCTACCCCTGACCCTGCTTCTGAGCCTTCCACTGCACCTGCACCAACTCGTTCATTACCAACACCCATCGATGCTCTTGCTCCAATAGCTGCTCATCCTTCTGTGGGGCCTCCTGAAGCTCCAGGGTCCACTGTGAGCCCAGACCTCCTCCAATCGGAAGGCTCTGAGAACACCGCCACAGCTCGCTCTGGATCGTCTCAAGAACCAAGCAGCAGCTCGTGGGGAGGAGTAGGAACTGCTGCGATCGCAAGTTGTGTTGCTTCAGCTGTTTGCATCCTCTTGTTGGCATCTTTCGCACTCCTTATCTGGCGCAGGCGTGCGAAGAAAGCTCCCAATGCCCAGGTCATCTCTTCTTGCACCCTACGCTTTTCAGTCCCAGAACTGATTTGTTTTCTTTGTCAGCTTTAATCAATCTGAACCCTGCTTTTGATGCATGCTACATCATGTTGCTGGTGATACTGAAGGCTAGGTTCGGTTTCAAAAGTACATGATTGGCATGTGTTGAGTACCTGGTATGGGACCAGGGTCGCTGACCACTCATACATGTAGCGCTACATGTATCAGTGGTCAGAGACCTTGGTGTCATAACCACTGAGACATGTAGCGCTACATGCCTCAGTAGTGAGTGACCTTGGTTTCATAACAGTACCAGTATGTAGCCAACAGCGTTTCGCTGCGTTACCCAGGTGGGCCGCTGAACCATTCAAAGTGTCTGGCACACATGTGGCTGCTCAACATACTGCTTCATCATTCTGCTTCTATATCTATCTGATTGTGCAGCTATATCGTTTGATTACGTCATAGAACAGCTGCTGAATACATCGTAACACAAGACGATGTCCAAAGGCAGTAGTTTGAACAAAAGTGTACAGGGCACTGATTCTGATGCAAGAACCTCTGGCATGAGGTCTAGACGGAGTGCAGTCACAAGTCTCCCCCACACGAATGTGACCGCACCTCAGCTGGGCGTGAGCACCACCTCGACTTCCTCAGCGTCAGCGTCACATAATCCTTTACTTGTGATGACGCTGCCACCAGCACAGCACCAGAATGCTTTGAGCGTGAGTCAGAGGGGTTGGAAGAACAACCAATTGGTGGCACAGCAGGCATGTATGGCGCCGTCTGTGGACACCTTTGACCTGACGCAAAGCGCTGTGGTTTTAACGCATCCTCCAGCAGATGATGCTTCCAGAGATGAGAAGATTGACTTCATTCACCAGCAGCTAGACAGCCTGGGTACCGAGAAGCAGATTCTCAACGGCCTGGTGCTGCTTGGCAGGGGCGCATTTGAACGCATGCAAGGGGGTACGTGCGCCAGTATTGATATGTGTTTAAAGTTACAGGCACAACTCCATAGAATGACTCATGTACCAGCAAATCATCTCATGCCAACTTAGCTCGACCTTGCACAAACGACACAGTATGAATATGTGCACCACACAAGGATGCTGTCGATGAAATGTGTGTAAAGTTACAGGCAGAATTCTATAGATGGCTCATGTCCCAGCAAATCATCGCATGGCATGCTATCTATGCAATTATCTGTTGTGGATTACAGTTGTGTGTTGTCGCTCAGTAAAACAGTCTGTCTCTGTCCTCATATTCAGATAACTGTATGCACTGAACATCTAGGCCTCAAGATGATGTTACAAAAGATACGGAAAGTGTGATAATGAAAATCGACCTCAGTCCGAATATCGTAGTAAGGGCCCTGGGGGCCAACTAATCGGGAACATGTGGAATAAATGGAACTAATCGTGAACCACGCCATACCCAATAAGGGCACAGTGTTCAAACTGGGAAGCTTGTACACTATGCAGCGTTTCATAATACAATCGTCTGTGAGCAATGCTACCTGGATTCAAACTTCTGGCGCTTAGGTGCAGGGCAGGCGGTGGTGCAGATGGCTAGGAGTGTTCATGATGGGCAGGACTACGCCATCAAGCTGTTTGTATCACGTCAAGCGTTCGAAATAGAGGAGGGCATGTACAAAGAAGCCGCAGAGCTTGCCCAGTTCCTCCCCCAGGTGTGCTGCTGCAAAACTTTACCCTTGGGGAAGTTAAAAGATGACACCATACCATGCCTTCTGCTACCTTTTGCGTAACCATTACGTAATTTCAAGACTGCGTTCGTTGTCATAAATTGTGAGACATTCAGAACGAAGCTGTCGATCCATTTTCATCAATTTCCGATGCTATGCTACAGCGTATACAACTAAACTTTCAGTTGTTTCAATTGCTTCTGACTGTTTGGGTCCTGGCGCTGTCTTGACGTTTCTGAAAACAGTGTTCAGATCCTAACCGGTTTTGTCTTTGCACAGGTGCGAACAGTGGAGGCGAACGTACACCAGTCAGTGGTGGATGGCCACGGCCACACATTGCCGCCATGCATAGTGATGGAGCGCGGCGAGTCGCTGGATATGTGGGCTTGGCGCGCCAAGCCTGACCGTTCCATGGCCTTCACTGTGCGCCTTTCATTCTTACTTTATCGTTACGTTAGCATGTTAGAAATGCCACAGCCACATGCCTGAGGACAGATCCAACACGAACTGTGCGCTGCAGATGATCCACCATCTGGCCATCAGATTGAGGGACCTGCATGCACTGGGCTACGTGCACCGCGACCTGAAGCCCGGCAACGTGATGTGGCTGCCCCGCACGAACCGCTGGACGGTGATCGACTTTGGCCTGATTGCGCGCACTGGGGAGGCTGCCAGGATGGGCTTCAGTCTCGCCTACGCTGCCCCTGAGGTGGTCGCCGCCCACCGCCGCGGCGACCGCACCATGGTGGCTAAGGTGCAGTTCACGGCCCTGCTTCAATTCATGGGTACTGTTGATTCATTATTTCTGATAAACATCCAGGCATGATGTGTGTGCTGCAGGAGGCGGTGGATGTGTGGGCTCTGGGAGTCATGGCGTTTGAACTCCTCACTGGGGAACGTGCCCAGATCTTGCATGAAGGCAAGGACATGGTATGGCCCGTCACTTTCGTTACTATCCAGTCAATGATTCCAAGGGCATGAACTAAAACATTCCGTGGCCATACTGCACATTAACCCACTCAGATTGGGAGAGTCTTTCACAACTCTTAAAGATGCAGCGCTTGATGCTCTAGGGTTCGTCTGCAAGTGTGCGTTTCCCGGAAGAGACAATTGAACCGAAATTGGCGCGTCACGGTACCTGTTGAACATAGCTAGCCTACTTTAAACACTGGACATCTGAGCTCAGGTGTCCAGTGCTTAAAGTGGACTCGCTATGTTCAACAGTACCACACACAGCGCTTAGGTCTAGGAGCATAATTCAGTCATGAAGATTAGCCTGGTATTACTGAGCACAAAAACAAACCCCAGACATTCAACACAGAAGGCAGACCGTACCAGTGCAGACATCACGTAGCAGCATCCAGCGAGAGATGCAATACTCAAGGAGCGCAGATCTGCAGCGCCAATATACGACAGTACACGAGCACGGCCATAGACACAGCGTACATTGGCGGGCCTGCGACATCCTGCCGCTGGTGGGAGGGGATGGCTCTGGGAGCGCGAGGTGTTTTGCAAGCAAGGTTTCTGACCACTGACACGTGTAGCGTTGCATGTCCCTGTGGTTGGGGCGAGCGACCTTTCTTTTATGACACTAGGGCCACGATTGAGACTGGGTTCATGGGGGGGGGGCACCAGCGGGGGACTGTAGAGTCGGGGGGAAGGGGGGGGTGTACGCGGCGGGCGGGGTGGGTCCGAAGCGCGAGATGTCTGTTTCAGGTACTGCGCAGACGGGGGGTTGAGACATGGTGGGGGGGGGAGTGGACTGGTGTGGTGTGGTGTGGTGTGGTGTGGTGTGGTGTGGTGTGGTGTGGTGTGGTGTGGTATTGTGGGGGGGGAGAGGAGTGGTGTGGTATTGTGGGGGGGGGCAGTTCGGTTGCAAGTACAACAGGAACACATTCAAGTACTCAAGCTGGAGTCCGGAGTTTGTTCTCACGTAGAACAGGAACCGATTCACGTTCTCAAGCTGGAGTCAGAAGTATCTATCGTTTGGTGTGTGACATTTCAAGATACACAATCTCTGGTGCAGGTGATGGATCGCATCGAGGGGGTGAGAGGCCTGCAGCTGCCCTGGGAGGATGGCAGCCTAACTGTTGCGAGCAGGCGGCGGCTTGGGGTGTTGAGGCCAACAGTGAGCATGCTGCTGGCGCGCGACCCTGTGCAGAGGCCCTCCATGTCGGAGTTCTGCAGCCTCTGCAACCGCGTGCTGTCTGGCACCACCACTGTTGATGGCGCAAGTTGCGAATGAGGGCTTCTTACAATGATAACCAGTGCCGCTTGCTTAGATCGAACAATCCTGAATGTCTGGGACTAGTTTTTAGGTGTGTAACGTGACAAATGAAGCGTTACTGGTGATCAGTGGATGTGAACTACACATTGGCCAACACCTGCTGCAAGGATTAGGACGATGGGATGGGTCTTGCGCTAAAATTTTCATGATTTCCATGAACATAATGCACTGAGGTCAGTGCTTCTCGTGATGGCCTGAGAATGGTTTGATCAGATTACTTTCGTGACAATGCAGCATCAGGGTCCCTGAAACTGCCTGGAACTGCCGTTTCGTCGTCTGAAATGCTCGCTCATCCGTACGCTATGCGGTGAAGGTTAAGAACCTTTAAAATTATGTAACTGGACGTTACATTAGTCCGTTTTGTTCAGATCACATCCTGGAACCTAAGCGAACGTGTTAATACTAATGACTGCACGGGTGTAGCATACGTATGCGCAAAGTAACGATGGCGAAATACAATAATGGCCGCTACTGTCCGAAACAATTATAAACAACTCCGAAACTCGTTTTTTGGTTCATTGATCCCACCCAACAAAAAGATATGGTTGGCGTTGCATGGATGCTGGTGACGATGCTTGCGTTGTTGACTAGTTTCACATGCTCCTGCACATGAGCCATTCCATGGTGTTATGCCGCTTACTTTACACATATGCACTAGTTTCAGATGCTTTATTCGGGTGCACAACAGGTGCACCTGTTGTGCTTGTGAGCCGCGCCCATGTCCATGTAAAGACTTGACTCGGGAGCCAGAGGTCGTCAGTTCGGTCCCACTGGTGTGCACCCATCGATCCAGGCTACAATCATATCGTTGTTAACAAAGACGGGTTGTCAATAACTTTTACGAACAAGTGGAGGTGTGTCGACTGTGGTCAGGCATGGTAGTACACGAAGGAATAGGTCTAGAAGCATTTCCCAGACGAGTGCCACATGCCCAATGAACACATACCAAGAGAAATGTCACAACTCACAAGGGAAATTGTGCAAAAAGCACCCAAGCAGGGAAGGCATCCAGCTCACTAGCAAGCGCCTCGTAGAACAGAACAACACTAAACACAACCAGCATGCATCACCAGCGTTACCATGCCACAGGAAACAACAGGGCGAGAGATGTACGAAGCAGAGGTGCGCCACCAGCGTGCCGCCGGGATGAAAGCGAACAGTGCGTGCCGGCAGGGTTGCCACCAGCACACGGCAGGGAGCACTTTCTGGAAGCAGGGGCCGGTGGTCCCGGGGAAAGGAAGTGCGAAGGGAGCACCGAGGCGGCGGGAGGAGGGAGGAGGCAACGCTGACAGGGACTGGGAGGAGGGAATGGAACAGGTGCGGTGCAACGCGTGGGGCTGGGGGGGGGTGGGGGAGGACTGACGGTAGAGGTGGGGGTGACGGTAGACGTGGGGGAGATGGCGAAGCGGACGGGGGGTTGGGTGAGGCGGAAGGGAAAGGTGGTTGATGTGGTGATGGGTGGTGATGGCGCCGACATCAGGTGGGGTGGGGGGGGTACCATCTGATCACGGATCACATATTACACACGCAATGCATGTACCCCCGACATGTGGTACATACTTCTGTTCCATCGTTATCAGCAATGATTTGTGAATTGAAGCACCTGTCGATGCATCCGAATTCGCGTGCATGACGACGAAGCGGCGGGGAGATAGTCGACGTCATAGCATGGTTTGAAAGTGCAATAGTTTGGGGGGGGGGGGGGGGGGAGGGACTGTTCGACGACGTGAAAGCCAGTTCTAAGTACACTGACACGACATCGACAGGCCCACAACATATGTAACATTAATCACACTGGAGAATTGGAGCAGAAGAGGTGCGGTTGAGTGAAAGGGATTACAGCTGCGACTACCGCGGGGCTGTGCACATACCGTTATTTGCAGAAACACAGAACAACTCCGTCAGAAAACGAAGCACTGTACCACTGTAGGGTTCACTTTCGTACACATTTGTAGATGTATCCCGATTCTCGGCATACTTCTCCGATTCTTGTATGGGATATCCAGAAGAGTGCGTTCGTGAGCAGGGGTCCGAACGGCGGACATTAACTTACAGAGCTCACACTGATAACCACCAACTGCACCAAACTATCCTGTTTCCCGTGGACACGATTCTCAGTTCTTAATAGCTAGCGATTTAGCTGTGCACATGTGTCAAGGACTGTGCACACCCCAGAGACGCACGAGCTGCTGCTGGGAGCAGTTCAGCATCATCAAGAGTTGTTTGTCGCTGCGTTCATCCATTGCCTTGACAGCAGAAGGGACTTTACATGCAGTCATTCGCGGGTGGTCAGAACAAGTGTACACGTGCGAAAGCAAGCTGAAATGCAACATACCAACCTTGCACTTTGAACAGGCGCTGATCGTTTAGTTCTATTGAATGTGTTCGTGTGCTTGTATTGGGTTATGTTGATGGAAATAGAGCACGGTGAAGGAGCTCCGGTTTGCAAGGGGAGGTCAGTCTTCCTACAGGTGTGGATCTCCTCCGCGAACCGCCAGGCGGATGAATTGCAGACAACAGTGAACATCATAACTATATTCTCTTCTCAACGTTTCTGGTGTGTATGTGGAGTAGTCGTCTAGCTTGCAGTAGATCCTGCACAGAGGTCACATGGCGCCCAGTGTATGTATGGCACACGCCAGGAGTTTTCGACATCGAGATACACCATACAAAGAGGTAGTGTATTTATCAAGCATCTTGCTTGTCGTGCTGCAGTCCATCTGTCCCATCGCGCTATGGTCAAGTATAAATTTGTTGCGAACCGTGGTGGTCGAATTTCCGTCTGGTGTGTATGGCTGCGTAGTGTTCGTAGCTGGCTGATAGCGTACCTGAGTACTGAATTTGGACCTCGTACGTATTCTGTTGCATCAGGGCAGTGGATGACAGCGTTGCAGTGGCTCCGATGGCCTTGCTTCTGAAGGCTCTGGCACTTTCTCTGGCTACTGGACAGGCATTTAGTGAGCATCAAGCCGCATTTAAACATGCTCACCAACAGGTTGGATACATTGACTCGCTCGGAAGACATGGCGGCAGCGCAGCAAACAGGGTAAGCATCGTGTCAAGCTATATCGTAAAGGTGTGCTTCTGCCACACCAGCGGATGAATCGTGGTGGCATCTCAAACAAACAGCAGCACCCTGTTTTGACAGTACTTTGTCTGCATGCTCGTATACTTTTAGATGTTTGTGAAAGCGCGGTTGCCGCACGTCATTTGCACCAAAGATGTCCGGTATCCATACCAGACATCTGATCAACATGACCGGTTGAAGGTGTATGCTACCGGCCGCGTCTGTGACAAACTGTGTAACACCTTCGAAACGTACCATGCACACAATGCTAACAAAAACATTCCGCGAACAGATAGTGGTGGTGTCGGCTGGTTTAAATTTGAATTTGTGTTCACGACTTGGTGTGAAATGAGATCAGAATGTCTAACATGTTCAACGAACTTGCGCCTCGGCACAGCAGATGTTCATGTTGTTTAGAAGTTCGTTACTGTGCTTGTCCACTGGGTTCATCCTGCCCCCGAGTTTATGCACGTCCATGTATGCAGTGTGTGGCATAGATGACACATCTTGATGCCGATGTAACATTCACCTCTGGACAGACACAAGTCATAGCAGCATGGATTCTCCGGTCTGCATCATACACTCGATGTGAAGATATTCGCAAGTAGCTGCTGCTTCTTGATAATTTGCTTTCCTTATTGCATAGTTCACCTGCACCTATTTCTGCGTCCTGTCGACGCAACTACACTGGTCACGATGCTCTGTCATACGAACTGAATTCGAAGCACAGCAAACGAATACATCAATGGTTGTATTGAATCAATGTCAAATTCCAAGAATGGTTGTATTCAACAGTACAAGGTTCAAACACCAATTCCGTGTGCGCATTGGCAACAGTCCTTCGACTCTCAGTGACACGTGCAGGGGCAGGGGCAGCAGGCCTGGAGTGGTACACATGGGCAAGAGAGAAGACTTCAGCAGGCGGTCAGAAGTGATGTGGCAGTGGTGAAGAGCCCTCAGGAGCTGATGGCTGCAGTGGAGAGCCACACCCGCCACATCGAGCTCAGGGCGCACCTGGACCTCACCACTGTGACACCTCGTGATGACATCCCGCCTCATATTATGCTGAGTGAGAACTATTATAACTATTATACCTCTGAAGACTTTGGGTGGAGCATCAGGGTGCGGTGCCGCCAGCTATGTTGCTGTTTGGGTATGTTGATTGAATGCACATGTTGATTGAAAGTCATTCATAACTTATGTATTTTTTCCTTGACACACTGGGCGTATATCCCTCAGGTCTCAAACTTTAGGAGAGAATTCTGATTCGTGGTTTTTCAGTAATGGTTTTGGTAACAGTACATGTTTGGAATTGGGTTATGAATTCGGCGGTTAGTGCGGAGTCGTCAGCACGCCCAAAACGGAAGAGACGTTCTTAGCTTGGAATCTTTCCAATTTGTTTCAATTGGCAGAGCATGTCTTTCTATGCACCCTGCTCATGACATCTGCACACACACATTCCGGGGCACTATCTGCACCTTAAGGAGTGAGCGCATGGCACCCACCCGCTCAGCAGTTGTGTTTAGGTCAGCCCGCTCCAATCCCTAGGGTTTCGGTTCCTGTGTTATCCAGTCTGTGGTCGCCAGCCGCTTTAGCTGTCACATTGCTCGAGGCTGAATAGCTGCGTGATATGCATGTGTACCATGCATACAAGCGCATGCATGGTAGGAACATCGGCGCCGCCCCCGAGGGTCTGTATGATCCACACACACACGTTACCTAACTGCAGTCATGCTCTGGTCTCTCGTATCAAGGGTTGAAAACGTAGTCAGAAAGCACCGACATACAAAAGCATACATGCATGAATGCAGGGCAACTGCAGCATTGGGCCATCAACAACCGCCCTGGGGCTGGCCAGCCAACCTGCACTGAACTGGAGACCTGGGCAGTGTGTGGTAGTGAGCGATGTGCAGCTAATGGCCGTACGCCAAAACCTGTGGCTCGACCACCTCTACTTTGTCCACCGCACCACAGCCCGGTCAGAAATTCCCACACTCGTGCAATGCAGAGACTCGAGATGCCACTTGTGGATGACTGAGGTCACGATGCAGCAGAATGGCGTTGGGAAAACTGAGTCGACAAAGGCGCTTTCAGTTCACGGTGGGAAGTTGTTCGCTCAAGGTGTGGACATCGTTTTCGTGCAAATGGGTAACAATTTTGACAACTCAGCGTGTTTAAAATTTCAGTTCTATCTGTTTTTTGTTCCATGCCGACCCTAGATCTAAACTGGGGTCGTGGAGAAGAGTTATCTGTGTTGAGCATACCCAGTATACTATGGGAGTGCTCAGATGTCCCCTCCAGTAAGGAGACACGTTTCCTCACTCCAATGTCCTCTTACTAGAGGGGACATTGGAGAGTGGAGAAACATTGGAGTGTTGAAAACAAAGCCCCCATACTGAAGGGGAAGTTTGAACCACTGTAGCTCTGATGTCCAGTGGTCAAAGTAGACTGGATATGTTCACATATCTGTATGTTTGTACGTAAAAACATCAGGTACTTAGAGATGCGAACGTAAGAACATCGAAAGACTACAGAGTTAGAAATGATGTGAGTGAGCAGTACACATAGTGTAGAGAGCTATACTTACAGACGGCACAATTTGTACACCTAGACCCAGATGTACACCATTGATGGCTGAATGTACATGGCGCACTTTGGAACATGCAAGCACATCTTGCTTTACATGCACTCAGACCCCGCGGGGGCCCGGTGCTACCAAGAGCGGACTTGAATGTTGCAGGGCTGAGCATTACCGACTTCAGTGGTGACTTGTCAACCCTCTTTTTTGCAAACGGTGCCACAGTGACGCTGGAGGGCTGCACCATCGCAAACAACACTGTGGAAGGGACTTACGAAAACAGTGCAGTGATCACCGTCAATGCATTGAACCCAAGAGAGGACGACAAAGTCAACCAAGACACTATTCTAAGGCTGCAGCAGTGCAGCATCACCGGCAATACTGCTGACCGTGTTGTGCATGACAGTGTTGTCAGCAGCAAGTATACGGAGTACGAGGCGCTGGTGTTCAGTGACCCAGAGAGTGTGCCCATCACAGAGGTATCAGTCGCGGCTGCACAACCCCTTTCTGCTGCTCCTGTCAACAGACCTGGCATCAGTGCGGACAGCCCTTGGTTTCTTGCTGCTCAGAAGGTGCGGCGAGCCAGGATTAATACAGTTGATGCAGCTGTGTACTGTTTGGATGTGGATACGATCACGTTTTGTTCTCGGGACAGATTGCATGCATGCGTCAAGCCACACACACCCTGAACCCTAGCCTCATTCAATTAAAACCCTGACATAAGAGGCAGATCAAGGTTTGTGCAGTTAGTTGGACGAATCTGTGCCCTGCCCATCTTGCAGTATAATGAACCTGGCAGAGGCAAATTGATAGCATCTTCAGTTTCTGGGACAGCTCATCTCTTACATGCAACGTTGATTTGCTGGTACATGACCCATGCTATGGAGTTAAGCCTGTAACTTTACACACATCTCTTACATGCAACGTTTGTCTGCTCTCTGCAATGTCATATAAAATTACGCTGGCAGTAAGCGCATGCAGGATGCCGGCGTATCTGGAAGCCCTGCCCCTTCCAAAGCTCCTGCACTTGATAGACACCCATCCTCATCCACGCCTAATGCTTCGCGTGTTCCACCAGATGGTCCCATACCTGCGGGAGCTCTACCACCACCTGCTGGTGCCCCAGTACACGAGCCGTCTCATTCAACGTCACTTCCCAGTGGTGCTCCTACTCCAGCAGCTACTCCTCCTCATGTCGGGCGTCTTGACGCTCGAGCGTCGTCATCTAGCCCAGAGATCCTCCCTTCAGAAGACTCAGAAAACACGGCCACAGCACGATCTGGTTCGTCTCAAGCCCAAAGCAGCAGGTCTGGGAATGGAACAGGCACCGCTGCCATTGCAAGTGGCGTTGTGGCATTTGTTTTGCTTCTGTTGTTGGCAACTTTGATTGTTCTTATCAGGCGCAAGCGCTCAAAGAAGGCCGCAAATGCCCAGGTTTGATCTTCCCGCAGCCTTCCTCTTTTCTTTGTTCCTGTCATTTGAGCGAGGTCGAGCTAGGTTGTCATGTGAAGGTGCGCTGGCACATGAGCCATCCTATGGAGCTAATGGAGTAAGTTTACACTAACTGGGTCTCATGCCTAGGCTCTGTCTTGAAGTTATGAGCATTGGGGCTGTTGACTAGGTACAAATTTGGGTATGCTTCAGTCCCTAGGGGTGGAGCGTGTTCATGCACTGAGGCTGGAGTTCAGGGATGCTGTGGCTGCTGTTTGTGAGCTGGTTGTATATTCATTGTTTGCCAAAAGCCCCCGCTCGTGCCAAAACTCTTTCGATTGTGCAAAAGCGAATGAATGCATCATGTACCAATTTTTTACACTAAGGCAGTTGTTTGAATCGCTTCTACATGAACAGGGTCCAGAGGTGGTTGGTAAAATCTCGGGGGAAGTGCCAACGATGATTTCCCTCACGAAACTTCCATGTACTAAATGGACCGCAGCTCAGCTGGGCGTGAGCACCACCTCGACCGCCTCTGCGTCACAGAACCCTTCAGTGGGGATGGTGGCGTCACCAGCAAACCAACAGGATGCTGTAAGAGTTACTCAGAGTACCGAAGAGATTGCGTAGCAGGCTGCGCACCCAGGCAGGCTGCCAATCCATCTGGATTTATCTGACAGGACACGCACTGCTGCGGCACCGATGCTTCCTCCAGGCCCTAACGCATCAAGAAATGAGAAGATGGAGTTCATGCACCAGCAGCTGGACAGCCTGGGCAATGAGCGGCCGATTCTCAACGGCCTGGTTCTGCTTGGCAGAGGTGTTAACGAACGCATGCAAGGCGGTGGGTCTCTACTATTATCTGCAGCACATCATCTTGCTTTCCTGGCAATAATATTTTCTACATTCCTGTTTCGTCATTACTATCGCAGTTTGGCTAAGAGTGCTGGGAAAGACTTTCGTGATGCTGCTGTTGTGCCATTCGAGTGAAGTGGTGGATGTTTTTTGTTAGTTGCTTTTGGCTATTTGGGTTCATGCCGATTCACTACCTCTCCGGTTTGTAATGTCTGGTATTTTCTACATTCCTTGAAACAGTAAGTCCTCGCTTACTAGAAAAACTCGAAGATGTCCAGATTACCTTGCTGTTGATGAAACCAAGGTCACTGACCACTGAGACGTGTAGCGCTACATGCGGCAGTGGTCAGTGACCTTGAGTACATGAACACTTACGCATTGAACATCTGAGGCCAATAGATGCAGTTCGTAAATGTGTGTAAAGTGACAGTTCATAAATGCAACATCAGCTTCAGACTCAAGCTCGTTGAGTTATTGACCGTGAATCTTTTCTTGTGCATGACGTTTGCAAAACAATGTTGTGTTAGGAACATCTCCTGGTGTCATTGTTGTGGAGCTGTGGTGCAGGGCAAGCAGTGGTGCAAATGGCGAGGAGTGTTCATGATAGGCGGGAATACGCAATCAAGCTGTTTGTATCACGGCAAGCCTTCGAAGCAGAGGAGCGCATGTACAGAGGCACCTCTGAGGCCTCAGAGCTCGCCCAGTTCCTCCCCCAGGTAAGAGCTATCAGACCAGGCCCTGGGTGCAACTCTGCTCCTCGTGTTTGCGATAGTAGCAGACTCAAAACGA
The DNA here is from genome assembly GCA_032359135.1 of Ulvella scutata. Lineage (NCBI taxonomy): Eukaryota > Viridiplantae > Chlorophyta > Ulvophyceae > Ulvales > Ulvellaceae > Ulvella > Ulvella scutata. Next base: position 14,562 of record JAUMHD010025409.1, on the reverse strand, counting down.
TAAGCAGCCCTTAGCCCTTGCGAAAGTATGCTTTATTTCGTGGTTCTTGTCCCCCAAATTATGGCATACCTTGGTGTGTACAACAGAGGTTCTTTCTTGTCCATACCTGTTAGTTAACAATGTATGTGCTGTGTCATGATCACAACACGCAGTTCTTCTCACCGTCGCTAAGCGTCTTTGTTGTGCTCAGAATGTGTAGCGTCTTTGTTGTGCGCAGGTACGCAATGTTGAGGCCAATAATAACCAGTCCTTGGTAGACACTCACGGCCACGCATTGCCGCCATGCATTGTGACGGAGCGCGGCGATTCGTTGGACATCTGGGCGATGCGCGCCAAGCCCGACCGCTCCATGGCATTTGCGGTGCGCATCTTGTTCTATGTCGTGCAGTGGTGCCACACTGCCAAACGCGCAACAGAAGTAACTATGCAGACGCTTTCAACAAGATATTCCCTGTTAGTCTAAGAGGACGTTGGTGGCGCGTTCCCCTGGCTTGAGTCAGTCCCTATTCTCAAGTGTCATGGCTTGGTGCACCATGTGGGTAGAGAGGAAAGCTTGATTCCATGTCGTTACTTCGGTAGTGGCATGTCCGTTGTCATTAGTGCGAGGTCGAGCTAACTTGGCATGCGATGATTTTCTGGTACGTGAGCCATGCTATGGAGTTAAGATACGGAGTTTACACACTTTCAACAAACATTCTGCACTGCAGATGATCCACCACCTGGCCATCAGAGTGAGGGACCTGCATGCACTGGGCTACGTGCACCGCGACCTGAAGCCCGGCAACGTGATGTGGCTGCCCCGCAAGAACTGCTGGACGGTGATCGACTTTGGCTGCGTGGCGCGCACTGGTGAGGCTTCCAGGATGGGCTTCAGTCTCGCCTACGCTGCCCCTGAGGTGGTGGCCGCCCACCGCCGCGGCGACCGCACCATGGTTGCTAAGGTGCTACGCTGTTAGCTTCTAGAGCCTTTCAGCCGTGATAGTCGGCGCCAGGGACACATCAGATAATAACGAGTCTAGCTGTGATATAGCAGTCGGTGGAAGACTAATTGAATCCTGCAAATCAAGGTATCATTCATTTTGGTGTGTGCTGTTACATGCACCAGATCAATCCGTTTTGGGAAGAAGCTCGGCAGATGTTCCTTTTTTTGGCTGACAATGGCTGAAAAGCTGTCAATAGCACACTGGTGCTCGTAACCTGTCTCATGACTGACCACCACACCTCAAGACTTATAAACCGGACAGATATCCTGTAGTGTTGAACATAGCCAGTCTACGTGAACCACTGGACACCCGAGCTCAGATTGCCAGTGGTTGAAGTAGACTGCCTATTTTGAACAGGTAGGGATATTGAATATGCACCAGCTGATGTCCAAAGCACCTCACTTTTCAACCAAAATGTCATGTGAACAAGTGCACAGCAGATCAGTGAGGATGCTTTATAGATAAGCTGTCTAACTGAAGTGTCTAGCTGTGTTGTTCAGGAGGCTGTGGATGTGTGGGCTCTGGGTGTGATATCTTTTGAAATGCTCACTGGAGAGCGTGCTATCCGTGTGCCCACAGGGAAGGAGGTGGTGCGTTCCCATTTTTAAATATGCACGGGCTTGACTGGTTTGTGGTTACACTTGCATTATGATGTTCTACAAATATCATTGTTTTGTCAAGCTCTAATTGAGTATCTTGTGCTCGAGCAGTGTTCTCAAGTGCCAGATACATATCCACAATGGTGTGCTTTCTAATTGAGACAGCTACAACACGGTGACACCAAATGATGACTGTGCTCTTGTTTTTGTTCAACGTTGTTTCCTTGCTCGTTTTCCCCCCCAGAGGCACGATGCGGCAATGGGGCAAGCTTCGTGATTGCTGTTGGGGCGATGGGGGGGGGGGGGTCGTTGCAGGTGTGTATTTCGTGCTTCTGGCACAAATTGCCTTTTTTTAAATTTTACATCAACCACATTTTCCTGTCACGAATGGACAGATGTTTAGTAAACAAAGAATACAAGACCCACAGCATTTTTCAATGAACCACAATACTTTTCAAGTCAAGTCGTTTCAGGCTGCCGCGAACGAACAATAACGAATGAGTGCAACAACCAAATCTTAATCATTCAGGTGATGGACCGCATTGAGGGGGTGAATGGCGAGCAGCTGCCCTGGGAGGGGAATCGCCTGAGTGCTGTGAACAGAAGGCGTCTGGGCATTTTCAGAGCTAGTGTATGCATGCTGCTTGCACGGGACCCTGACCAGAGGCCCTCCATGGCGGAGTTCTGTGAGCTCTGCCATCGTGTTCTCAGTGGTTGTAGCTCATTTGACAAGTAGGTGGCATGTACATGTTCCCCCTACGCCACATTCTTTACATGAGTTTGTTTTCTCAATGTGTAGTATTGCACGTCTACACGATTGCTACACACTGAGGCTTGGAGACACAATTTAGTTGGTACTCAACGATAACGATGGTTGTTTTTATGAGAATTTGACTGCTGTACGAGAATAGCAACCATGCATGTGAAACAAGTCGTCCTTGAAAGCTGGAAGATTCAATGGTTATGGGGGCGAATGCGAACTTTCTTCTATAGTGGCGTGGCGAAGCGCTTCAGCACACAAATCGCATAAGTATAGGAGCAGCTGGGAGAAGATTACCTAGGAACCGATTAATACAAAGAAGGAGAAACAATCAAACTTCCAAGGAATCCCTGTCAGTGCACCCATCACGAATGGCATCCAGTGACAAAGCCCTGTACCTACGCACAAGCAACACAAGCAGCACAGGTGAGCATTGCCAACGTGCTACAGAACAAGATCAGGGTCAAGGACACAGCACGCAGAGGTACCCTGCTGGGGGCGCCCTGTAGTGCGCCTGCCGGGAGAGTTGATTGTAAAGCTTACAGCTGGTAGCGGCCGCTGCGAAAGCAGTCGGCGGTGGCCCCGCCAAAAGAGTTGTTCTCAGGGTGCGCCGAGGCGGGTGCGGCATGGAGGGGGCAACGACGAGAGTGCAAGGGCCGCAAGTGGAGGGCACAATGCAGCCGGGGGGGGGTTGGTGGGGGGGGGGGGGGCGGAGGTGGGCGTGATGTGGGGGCATCAGCATGGGCGGGTTGATATGTGGGAGATGGGAAGCTGACGGGGGGCGGATCGTGGCTGAACAGAGAGGAGGTGGTGGTGTGCTTGGCGTGGTAAGGGGTTGGGTCATGGTTGGGGTGGTGCAGCAGAGCTACGAAGAGGAGAGGATGGAGGGGTGGTGGTGGGGGGCAAGGGACCACGGTGCTAGTGGGGGGGGGGGGGGGGGGGGGTTAGCTTACGCACCGCAAGTGGGAGCAGCGTTTGCCGAGGGGACAGGCTGCCCTGACAGAAGGACCTCCCCCGCCACATGCGTGAAGGGATTGTGTAAAATATTAATTGGCTCTTTGATTATCACAGGTGACAGTACATTTTTTGAATGATGATCAGAAGCTGTCTTCCACCTCCAAACCGGAAAGGTAGCGCACCAGCGTTGTCATTTTAGTATCCGGATAGGTAGCAGGTAGCCATGAATCTAGCAGGGCAAAGCAACTGAAACAAAATACCCATCACTTCACACGCATGGCACAACAGAACTGTCCCTACGGACACAGATAAAACAATGAATACATTGACACGTAATGACAAATAATGTACACATACCTTAGTGCACCATAGCCACTGAAGTGCGCCTGTAGACAGGCCGACATTAGGTCATTCCCAAACCCTGCGCATTACAAGATCTGTGAGCATGTTCACCGCATGTTGTAATTACATGGACCACATGCTGTTATTTTCACGGTTCATGCACTTCAGGTAAGTTTGAACGAGAACAGTGAACCCTACATATACATCATGACCTCTCTAGGCGTAGTTTCACATATTAAACGCTAGCTTTTTCATTACAATGACACATATGCGTAGCCATATATGGTAGACACCATAATTTGTGTACGTGTGATTATTTCATACATTTACGGATCCCTAGCAGTTGCAACACATCAACTACAGTTGATAGCCCGCACGCTGGCAACTGTTTACCGACACTCTGCGCTCGTCCAGTATCTCTAGGTTAAGTAGCTGCATGTCGATGTGTGATCGCTTTCGCACAGTTGCTTGTCTTCTTCTGCTTCTGCCATTTACCGGAGCCTTGCGCTCTCTGAAACAAGGCGAGACTCTCCCCTCTGCGCTGCTCATCTCCATGTACAAACTGAGCTCATTAACTCACTTGTATATAGTATGATTCGAGTGTCGAAGTTCTGTATCGCACAGAACAGGCCAGGGTTGTGCTGCACCATGACGTAACCCTAGATTATTATCTCTGCGCCGCTCCGTCGCACATTCAGCGCCATATACAGCAGTTGTCATACATAGCACAGACCAACGGGCATGCATCCTTGGCCTAGCAAGCGATTTTATTTTGTGTAGCGGCAGAGATGTTTTCCTCTTGTGTTTCATCGTTTTGAGGGGACTAGACAGGCCGTTTGTCGCCGCAATCCAGGTGCCATGCTTGAAGAAAAAGTGGTGCGGCACGATCGCGAGCGCCGTATCCACAACATCTCTGATAGAAAAATGCGCCGTCGACCATTTTACAACACGCACATAATGTAGAAACCAGTCCGTTAGCGAAGCTCTTCTAGGGCTCCTCAACGTCTGTGCACACCAAGGCATTATGCAACATCCAGTGATTGTCCACTAATGCAACATGTGCACGTCAATCTGTCAACCATCGCGAGAAATGGCGACCAGAAGCATTCAATATTGATCGACAGAACAAGAATATTCACTGTATTGTGTTTTCCTGTGCTTTTGCTTCGTGCTGGGCGTGTATGGTTATTGAGGCTCGGTGCCGCTGTTGGTGTTTGCTGACGTGTTTGCTGACGTGTCCGTCTTCGACACACGTGATCGGCGATGTGCGGCGGATTTGACTGCGAACGCCTTGCCGAGCCAATGTCATGTGTTCCCACATCCACGATCTACTAAACAGTAACAATCATCAGCCACGCAACTGTCACTTTCTGGATCAGATGCCGTGTCAGCTGCTGTGTTCATAACCGTGGTGGATGCAGATGCTCGTTGTTGCTTACCACTGCGACCTTTCCTCTGACGAAGTGTGCACAGCGCGTCCGACAACGCAAAACCAAGCACCCCGTCAACGTGATGTCCCTCTACGATGACCGAACAAGCAAGATTAAATAAAGTTGACTAGAAAGCATGTCAAGAGATGTATGCCTTCATGCTAGCTCGCATGCCCTGGCAACGAGTCATATGAACCAAGAAATAATGGTACCATTTCTCGCATCCCTTCGCACTGTTCCGCTTGCTTCTTCGCACCCAGCACATCACGTTACGTAAACGGATGCGACATGCGCGTCAGGAATCAAACATGAGATTTCTGTAAACCTAGACATCAGACGCAATTTGTGTTTTTCCGTGATTGATAGCTCTTCCTCCGTACACGTGTTTGGCCCCCACATCCTCGACATGAATCACAACGTAACGGGAACGTGTTTTGCTGAACGATCAGAAACAGAAGTACAGAATTTGCTGGAATCATAATTATGATCTTATCTCTGTTGTAAGCAGACCACATGACAATCTAAAGTGTTTCAGGAGTAGCTTCAAGGGGCAGGTGGGGCTCAGTCATCAGCTTCCCGCTCATACCTGTGGCGGTTGCGGCACTGCCGGATGGAAGGGTACGTATTTCCACTTCGTATCTCTGTTGAACACAGCCAGTCTACTTTAAACACAATCCAACAATTCCCCCCCCTCCCTCACGTGTTCAAGACACCCAGCACCCACCTGGCAACTCAGCAACCCCAGCCACCAACCAGCGACCTTGCACCCCACAACCTGCCAAGCAACACACCCCCAGATGTTTTCATGACCCCGCCAGATGACCCACCGGCCCATCCACCCATTAGGCACATGGCCGCCACAGCACAACTCGCTGCAATGCATGCCCTCGCCACTGCCAGCAGACCAACAGACCCCCAGCCACCGAAGCGTCAAACAGCCAGACGCCGAAGCGTTACTACCACCGACCACGCCCCAAACAAACCTGACTCGCAAACTACCACAAACCGTTGCGCACACCTCAGAGATATCGATGATGACGACATGACCTCCTCCCGGCTTCCTCCAAAGCACACACCCCTGAACCCCTTCTCATCTCACAGCACCGACATGAACGCCCTGCTTGATGACTTGGATCGCCTAGCCGAAGGCAGCACCCCAACCTTACACCCCCAGCCACACCTACGTGACTCCCCTCAAGCACCGCCTATCTAAATTCAGTTTTCGATCCAAATTCAGGTGTGCAGTGGTTAAAGTAGACTGGCTGTGTTACACAATACTTCACAGCTGTAGCATTGTGATGCAAGTGCCGTGCTTATTAGCCCTTGTACCCTTTTGATTCGCATCCCCAACCTCAACCTTGATTCGCATCCCCAATCTAGCTCGCCCTCCCTGTCCTGTTGAGGATATATTCACCAGTGAACCTTTGCTGTTTGAACAGAATTCCTCAGAACACTGTTTGTGGGAGTGATCACAATTTCCAGGGTTGCCAGATGGAAGTGTGAGCAGTGACATTTTGGATTCTTATCTGTGGGTGCTTTGGCCTTGTTCCTGCAAGTGCTTTGGTGGAATTTTTTTTGATTGTTTCGATTCGCTTTCCCTACCTCAACCTATGTTTTCCTCCCCATCCTATCGAGGACACAAATGGGAGTGCTGCGGCCAAAGCCCTTCCTGGGTATGGCGCGGTTCCTGATAAGGTGGTATTCAATGTTTGGTATTAAATTACCTTTGATCTCTGATGTTTGTAGTGAATTGCCCAAACCAATGAGTGTGGCATTCATCAAAATTTTTTAACCTGCAAGGCAAACATCCGCTGTGGCCATCCTTTCCTATGACCCTACTATCTCCACTGCCAATGGTGGTTTACTTCCGATTTGCAGTTCGTCACTCTGCTACAAGGTTTTTGTATTTGTAGACTTCAGTACAATCCTCTCAGGATTGCTGCAATGTAGCTCCGCAGCATCTATCGAAAGCATCCCAAAGCAGGGGTGCTTTTTTACTACACTTGCTTTTTGTGGTTTTCTGAAGTAATGACATCAATAGGATACGAGGAAGAGGTCAATTGCAACGACAGAAAGGTTTTTAAATTTCAAACCTGCACCTTCATCATGGTTTTTTATGTCGGATTCATGGTAACATACTGAGTCTACGCAAAAGGTTGGTCCATATGCAATGACACTGTGATGCGTCTGCTCATTGTCTGTGTGTAAACCTTTACGGATGTCGAGGCCGAAGCCTTTTTTTGGTATGGTGTGGATTCCAAGTAGTTAATTTGTTGCTCCTCATCAGCGTGTTCAGCCGATTCTGGGAGAAACGCACTGTCATGAGTTGATTTGCTGGTAAATGACCCATTCTATGGAGTTACACCTCCAACTTGACACACATTCTGGGAGAATTTGAAATCAGCTTGAAACATATCACTTGATTGTAGGTTCTGGCATGGTCTGCAGATGCCATCGATTCATTCCAGGTGAACTTGGGAACTCCAGGCGTAACTTTCTATTGCGTGTTTGACTCAAATACCGACACCGTGGGTCCAGAACAAAGCATTGAGTTCGGGCACGACATGTTTTGTCCCGGAATCGCGATGCTTCCCGATGGAGATGTTCTGGTTGTCGGTGGCAGCACTGGTGGTGATGGGGGAAACAAGTCTACAGTATGGACTGGTGATAGCTTCGTACCAGGGCCTGATCTGAAGATAAGACGAGGGTACAACACAGCCCTTACTCTTGGCAATGGTCAGGTACAATTCTTGCTCTAATCATGAGAGTTCTTAATTAGATTCCTACTAATATAAGGAATGGGGAAACCCCGGTTCTGCAACCGGAATGGTAGTGAATAGACATGTATTACAAATGCAAACATCCAAAAGCTGGTCCAGAAAATTAGAGGAGGTTTTGGGCACGGTTATGGTGAAAAACGGCCGAAACTGTAACGTGTACGTTCGAAACATAACTGAATACATTGTTTGGGGATGTTTTGGCGAAAATCCTAGGTGCCAAAAACCACTTCACTTAAAAACCACTTATGGCGCTGCAACATAAAGTGCGTGCATTGTCTCTCCGCTGCGCGTTGCCACACGCCCCGTCATGTGCGAACGCAACTTCTTATCGACTGCAGGTGCTCACCCTGGGTGGCTCATTCACGGGGAATCGAATGACTGACAGAGTTGGTGAAGTTTTCAACGGCGGGAATTGGCGGATTACCTCCGAAATCAGTGCTGATGAAAACATTTTAAGCGACGACCCACAAATGAATCCAGTGGGTGGCTTCCGCAACGATAACTACCCTTTATTGTTTGCTTGGACAGGTGACAGCGGTGCGAGCCACGAACACCATCCCCGGAATCATGCGCCTGTTCACATCCACTACACATAAGAAGCATATATAAACATCGACAAGCCTGAAAAGTTAGAAAAGCATGAAGAGGTCTTTACTTCATGTTTTCGATTGCTTAGAAGTGGTTAGATTGTTGCGAGTGGTTGTATTGTCTTGGAGTGTTCCATCTGAAATGAACTTTCGGCACTGGTACCGAAAGTGACGTATCTCCAACCCCCCCCTCCCCCCCCCCCCCCCCCTCCAAATGACAAACCCCCCAATGACACAACAAAGTTTACTTCTTAGGAATACAAAAGTTTTGATGTTGTAGTGTTCCATGCTGGTCCAAGCACCCAGATGAACTGGTTTACCGACCTTCAAGCCGCGGGGTCCGCGATCCCAGCAGGAAACAGGGGCGCCACCGCCATGAACGGCAATGCAGTGATGTACGCAGCTGGAAAGATTCTGACTGTCGGAGGAGCACCTTCCTTCTCACTGGTACGATCGCTGTTTTCGAATTGGGTGTTGTCGTGTCATTTTAGATGTTAACACTTCTGGTTCGAATTCGAAAACTTGATTTCCTTGACACATTTTCGGAAAGCTCTGCAACTGTCCGTGCACAGACATCACCAGTCTACAAGGACTAGTCTACATGTGTGATAACATCGACAAGGACTAGTCTACACGTGTACACGGATATATTCCGTCCATGACATCATATTGGACAGACGTTCACTGTGATCTGAGCTTCCAGGGACATTTTGCGAGGACTCGTGCAGAGGTCATCACTCTTGGCGACGTGGGTGCACCACCAACCGTTCAAGACATTCAGGGGCCTAACCAGCCTCGTACGTACTCGATGGCAGTAGCTCTGCCCACTGGTGAAGTGGCACTATTCGGAGGAGCCAAACTAGCTTTTGAATTCAAAAACTTTGAACCAATCCTGGAGGCAGGTCAGCTCCGAAACCTTGGTTATTATTGTGCCGGTATTTTGTTCTATATATGTGATTACATTGTGCTGTATATGTTGAATTTGAGATCATGTGTATTCACTGTATTTTATGCCTTGTGATAGGCATTTTACAACCAGAGGTGTTGATCCCACTCATTATCCCACACTCCAAAAAATTTTAAACATGCAGGTGCTGAAACTGAAATTTGTGTAGAATGGAACAGGAGCAGGTGAAAGTTAGTTGTGTAGAATAACCCCACAAAAAACAAACACTAACAACTGGTGTATAAAATGCAGAGATCTGGGACCCCCACACCCAAACTTGGACCCAAGACGCAGCTTCGTCGGTACCGCGTGCGTATCACAGCAGCGCTGTCCTGGTACCAGATGGACGAGTGTTTGTTGGAGGTGGCGGGCTGTGTGGACCAGCATGCGGCGTCAACCACCAAGACGCGGAGATGTACTCTCCTAAGTATTTGTTCAACGCTGATGGCACGGACGCGATCAGACCTACTGTGACCCTAGATAAGTCGACTGTTGGTGCGCATCTTCGGCCTGATTGCTTCGAGCCAGAGCTGTCATGATCATCACATGCACGTGGTCCGAAGATTCTAGAACATATTAGTTGCATCTAAACCATCAGCGCTGCAACGGCAGTGTTGAAGCCAGCCTACTGTACCCACTGTATATCTAAGCTGAGGTGTCCAGTTTTTAAACCAGATCGGCTATGTTCAACACAATACGGTGCATGAGCCATGCTATGGAGTAATGCCTGTTACTTTACACACGAAATACGGTTCTTCTGCATGTGTTGGAGTGAGACATGCATTCTACAGACACCAATCAAGGGTTTGTTCTTCTGGTTGGTGTTTGTCTGTGGTGCTCTTGACGGTGGCAGTACGTGTGTGCTGAGGGCATGGGCAAAGGCTGTCAGACCAACTAGGGCATGTGCAAAGGCTGTTAGACCGACTATGTAGGAATGTTATCAATTTAAACACCTGGCCTGTGCAGGTCCTACTGTATCAGTGACACCATCGTTCCTGTGACGGGCACTTTTCGTAGTAGCACAAACGAAAACAAAAGTGCATGCAAATCATTCAATACGAATGCCTGTATTTTACAACACTTCGCATACTTTGCGCGACTCAGCCTCTAACTTTGAGATGAACAGCTTCCACTTATCTTGGCGTGTGGATTCTGCAAGGTGGCATGCGATCATTTCCAGGTACATGAGCCATGCTATGGAGCTTTGCCTGTAACTTTACATATTATGCAAAGTATGCTTCGATGCATCCGGCCCGTGCAGGTCCTGAAGAAAGCATAACACTGACAGCATCTGAGAAGCTCTCCATGGTGGCAATGATACGCATGGGAGGTCAGACACATAGCACAAACACCGATCAACGCCGCTTGGAACTCTGCGGCCCTTCCTCAACCACCTGTGGCGGAAGCCTCGAGCTCTTACTCACGGTACCCGGCCGCGGTGTTGCCATCCCTGGGCCTTGGATGGTGTTTGGAGTCAATTTTTCTGGGGCCGTCAGCGTGGCTGAGATTCTATTTGTCAAATAAATGAACCATTCTTCCTGTCATTTGGCTGCGGTGCCAGGCAGCACCTGTGCGTGAGAATTTGCATGTTCAAGGCTTCATGATGTCTTGAAAATCACACCTTCTTGCTCAATAACGAGGACAAATGCACCGAATAATAAGCATGGTTGCTGGTATCAATCGGCCATTAGGCTACTTGCAAATAGTGATAGTGTCCTATTGTTCAAACTTGTTGTCTCACATATTGGTTCAGCTTGTGCACCTGCCCCGTGTTTGTACTTTTCACGTGTTGTTACTTCCGCTAGTTGTTACTTTCCGCTCGTTGTTAGTCTGAACCTGTTACTCGTGTTGTTCTTCATGAGAATCATATAGCTTGTTGTGAAGAATTGCTGGCTTCTGCAACAATGGTGCATCTGCCCTCTGGTATATGAGCCATCGAGTTACATGACCTATGAAGATATACCTGTAGCTTTCCACACAGCTAGCTTGGATGCAGAGCTGATAAGTAGCATCGATTGTGGCACGGCACTGTAGCACAGAGAGAACACTTGACATCGCTTAACAGTGGTGGGGTTATAGTGTCAAGGGAACGGTTCAAGGCCTCAGGCCAGCGCCACCAACGTGGCGCCATCAGGGGTTGTGTCCGTCGGGCAACAACTAGGAGATAGAACTGCACGGTACGCAGGCGGCCGTGGGGTGGCCGCAGAAGGATGGAGGGGGGAAACAAAATGGATTGAGGAACCGCTAAGGGGGCCGGCGGGAGAAGGTGCGGGCCGGGATGCAAGGTTAGCTAGTGGAGGGATAGTGACCTAGGGGGCGCGAGGTGCCGGAAGGAGGGGGCGGGCGCAGGGGTGAGTAGGAGGCGGGCGCAGGGGTGGGGGGGTGGGGGGGGCGGAAGGGAGCAACATGCTGCTGACAGGGGTGTATATATGATCATGATGTGAGTGAGACGAAGCATATGCATGTCAACTGTCAGATTTCAGATTTGAGTTTCTGAGCCTGGAGCTACGTGTGCATGTGCATCCATTTTAATCTGACTATTTCGCTCTGAAAAGAAGGTGTGTGTGTATCTCCTTCTTGCGCCTTGACCACTAGAAACTTGAGATTGCGTGCACCGATACTATGTCTCATACCGGATCATACTGACCTTGGGGCAAAGAATCGTCACCGCGGTCATGCATAATCTTACATGCATCTGGCAAATGCGCTGGACAGGACCACATGGGAGTATATTGGCACAACTGCAGCAATTACGGATACAGCGTGGATGCCAGAAGATGAATTGCATCTTGATCGAGTCATCACTCTTTCCAGTGAAAGCCTCACTAATTGCTTTTCCCAGATGATAGGCAAGTCTGACTGGCACAGCGTTTCCACACAATGTATACATGTCATACACCGTACCTGTAAGTGTTTACCAGTCAAGAAATGAGTGAAGCCTCAAGCATTCACGCAAAGTATCGCACTTCACTGGGATGCACATCGCCGCCTGGGATGAAGCGCTTCTGTAGTGCGGTGTGCATGTCACACACTTCGCAGCCTTATCAGCATCACCTCTAGTCAGAAGACGCAGTCTGACCTTTTCTGCTCCACCCACGCTTATTACCTTGCATACATGCATCGTCACATCTCCAGCTGGAGTTATCAATTGGTGGATGCGCCCTTTGAACTGCTCTCCCCCAGGATCGTACCTGCATGCATGCATGTACTTGAAATCTGCATTCGAAATGGATCCTACAGCGCGCATTCAAGTAAACAGTATCTATGTGATTACAATATGAATGGAGTCTGGACACACCTCACTGTGAGCCACACTGAAGGGTCCAGCTCTACCTCATCTTTGATGATGTGTGCACAACCAGCTGGGATGCCCCAAAGCGCATTGTCTACAGTAATATCCCCCGTCTTTCGATCAACAATTAGTACACGTTTGAACTCAGCTATCAATAGAAAGCCTCTCACCTCAATTTGTATCTACAAAAGGGATTCGAAATACCACTTTTATCCCCGTTCACCTTGGTTGCTGTGCCAATGCAGTGGCCGTGCATTTTCACACGGCAGAGCGGCCCCACTGCACTTTAGATTTCTACCCAAAATTGGTACACGTTTCAACTAAATTATCAACACCAAGCCTCTAACAACAATTTGTAGAGGAACAGCAGGTTGAAAATACCACTTTTATCCCCTTTCACCTGGGTTGCTGTGCCAATGCAGTGCCAGTGCATTTTCACACTGCAGTTCGGCCCCACTGCATTTCCACCACTGCACTTGCAAATGTCACAAAAACGAGCTGATAACGTACCAAAAGGTGTGTCTAAGACTCAGAGGACGTTATAGTAACTGTTCTACGGCTTTCTGGGCGAAGTGCAGTGATATGCACTTATACTGCACCTGCACTGCAGGAATCGGGCTATCCTGCGCCTAGACAAAACGTGGGTTTCCCATCCGTGTTACCTGGCATTTCGCCTTCCACAACGCGGACGGCATGACCTGCCAGATAAAGCAGTAAAGCCAGCTGCAATAGGCATCTGGTAGCGTTCTCCAGCAGTATTACTTAACGCGTGATGTCGTGTAGGCCACGAACACTTTAGATTGATGAATGATCGCGGTGGGTAATGTTGGACCTTGAGCAGCCTGTACATGTGCACGGATGAGGAGGTCCTTGTTATAATAACACGGTATCCGTTCATTCCAGCTATATAACAACAGATTTCTGACAGACCTAAGCTTTAGTGCCGACCGTTGTCGATCTCTCCGGTGGCTTGAGGGGAACAAATGCGATCAGTGCTGCTGCACGTATACGTTTCAGTAAACTTGCACCACTGTTCCTCCCAGGAGCAGGTGACTTTTGTGATGACATCGACGTGAGTTTTGGATGTCATCACTTTTGTCCCAATGCTGTGTGTAAAATATATAAATACAGGTGTGATGTGCTTGGCTTTAGTTTTTTTGCTGGAATGTCATTAGATTGTTAGCTACCTTCGGACAGACTGAGCACTGCTAAAGTCTAACGCCAAATTCAGGAATGATGAAACTGTTGGCCTTGTGTCCGGCGGCAGTGTGCATTGCCATGGACCGTTTTCATGTGCATGCGCTACCCCTGGAAGGATTCCAACACTGCTGCAAACGTCTAGCACCATGGCCATGCACGGTCTTTCCGACAAAGACGGAATGAGTCATTCCTTCTTTGTCTGTGTCACTTCGAGTGACACAGACAGCTTCTACGCACAGTAGCGCACGTATCGCATAGGTGTCGCAGCATCTCAAAGACAGTAATCAGAAAGCAGTAATCACAAACTAGTAATCACAAAGCAAGAAGAAAGACACAACACACAAAGTAGACCTTGCCGGAGCACGGAAGGAATCTAGCGAAACAAACCCCTCTGTACCTACACACAGGCACCAAAGGGCAGCGGAAGAATCATAGAATTGGACAAGGTCAGGGTCACCAAAAACCTGCTTTGTGCTGCGCGCACGTCGCCCACACGAAGGCTTGCCAGCATATGTCACGAAGCGGCGGCCACAAGCAGGGGGGCTTCACCAACCCCAAAAACACGAACCTAACCGATCGGATAGTATCGATCTCATGAAGTTGTGGATTAATGTGGTGCAATTCTCGCGTCGTTTGGTTCAGTAGCGAGAAGATGCCCAGGATGTGTGAACGCTGGTATGGCATTG
>JAUMHD010025398.1:0-45686 GCA_032359135.1 Ulvella scutata | reverse complement strand
TTGTACGGGCGCCCGACATCTTGTCGCACGTCATAGCGTGGTGGCAGTCATAACCCCTGTAGCCACAATCACACCTAGAGTAGCTCTGGCTGGGAGGCCCTGGTGTGTGTGTGTGTGTGTGTGTGCGCGCGTGTGCGTGCCCGTATGCGTGCTTCTCATTGTGTATCGTATCTCTTCTGCTTTCGGCAGGTCGTACCTGGAGTTGCCCCGCAGCTTACCGCTGCACAACTCTGCCCTGTGTTTGTCCGTGTTTTTTTAAAACTGCTGTTCGCTGCAGCAGCAGCAGCATGCATGCGTGCTTGTGTAACAGGCCAGGGCACGCGGCAAAGTGCACAGCATGCAGCACAACGTAGAACGAACAACGATGTCGAGTGCAGGTGTTTGTGATCATGTATGCGCTGCACCACATCATTGGCCTCGTGCCGGCGCTGGCGGGCGTGGCGGCCATGGTGCTGGTGGCGCCTCTCAACATGCTGCTGGGCAGCCTCGTGCACAAGTTCCGCTTGGACCTCATCGCAAAAACTGACGACAGGGTAAAGGTGATGTCAGAAGTGATCAATGGTGACCCCCCGCCGCCCTCTACTCTCCGTTTCGGCCTATGTCAGAATATGTTAGATTCTTTACTCTGAACCTGCCCCTGCGCTCCCTCTAAGCTTCAGATGTGTGTGTGCGTGTGTGTTTCAAATGTAGCTGCGACGATGTGGCTTGGCAAGCTGCTTACCAACATGATTTTGACATCGACTTTGCGCAGCAGCGCAACTTGAGGGGGCTACGCAACGAGACTTCTTGCCCCTCTTGAGGGAGGGGGGGGATGCTTGAAGTACTGCAGGGTGTCTTTCAGCTGTGGGTGTTGCACGGTAGTTGCCCATGCATGCATGGCGAAGAAAGAGTGACGTGCAATTCATGCATGCATTGCACGTCACTCTTTCTTCGCTGCGTTTCCTGGTAGCGTTCCCCCGCGTGCGCCGCTTTCCAGCGGCATCCCACTCCCTTGCACGGCTGCATGCCTACACTAAATGACACGAGATGACTCGAGACCCGCCCAGCATGCATGCAGGCATCAAGGCCATCAAGCTGTATGCATGGGAAGAACCCTACCAGAAGAAGGTGCAGGAGGCGAGGATGGCGGAGCGGCGCGCGATCTTCAACATGCAGGTGCCGCACCCCCCCTGCAGCCCCCCTGCAGCCCCTGGTGCATGTCTGCTGTAACCGGCAGGCATCGTCGGATGCATGAGCATGGTCGTAACCATCGTCGCCACGCCAATGCCTGGGGGGCCGGTGCTCGGCACCTCCTTCCTTCCTGCGTACGCATGGACATGTGGCATGTCGCAGTCAGTGGTACTGGATAACAGTATTGTGTCTAGCGATCTAGATGCTTGCCTGCTCCCGGTTATCCTTTGCGATTTGCAAGGGACGAACTGGACAATAGTACTATTACTCTGTACTAGCCTCGAAACATCTCCCTTCGTGCTGGGTGCTGGTCATACAAAGTAAAAACTGAGGCACCGTGCTGGCCCCAGCCACTCAGACGTGTGAGTATAAATAATCGGTTCAGTTGCCACTCCAGAAGTTTTTTCTGGAGTTGAAACTGAATCGATTAATGATATTGAAAAATAAGATTTGGTTGCTATTTGGGTTCACTACCTTTCCGGTTTGTAAGGCGGATGAAGAAGATTTACTAAAGTTCTAACTGAGCAAAATACTCACCTCCATGATCTTCGCATCAGCCAGCATATGTATTCATCGGGCACCCGACCGAAACCAAGCGGAGCGTATGCATGCAGATAGTGAATGCGGCCAATATGCTCATGTTCACCGGCGCCCCGATTCTTGTGGCTATGGCGGCTTTCGGCACATACTCCTGGCAGGGCAAGGACCTCACTGCGGACGTCGCGTTCCCTGCGCTGGCGTACTTTGACATTCTGAGGTTTCCTCTGATCATGCTGCCCTGGCAGATCATCGAGTTTGTGAGCGCGCGTGTGGCGCTGGCGCGCGTGCAGAAATTCATCGACTCGGAAGAGACTGGCGCTCTCACTGCATGGGAGGCTAACGCCCTCGCAGAAGGTGTGATACGTACACACATGTTTACGGGCAATTTTTTAGTTAAAATTTTTTGGGCATCAAAAACTTTTGAAGGGCAATTTTTGAACGGTGTATTTTTTTCCTTTTGAAGAATGTACAGGGTCGTAAGGGTGTGGTAGGCACGTTTTGTTGTGGTGAAAGCCTTTCCCAACTCAAAGGGGCATCTGGTGTGGCCTTGGGGCTGCTGCATTGATGGCGTGGTTCGCAACTGGACGAGGAGATGCAGTGATGTATGCTGTGCGGTGAAACTGACATCCACAGTGGCGCAGTGGAGTGGCTGTGGGGTGCTGCCTCGCAGTGTTGCACCATTACGTTTTTTTCTGGGGAAACGTAACGTAATTACGCGTAATTACGTGTATTACGTAATTACGAAGTACATAATGGATGCAACACTGCTGCCTCACTCTCTACCTCGCTTCTGCACTCCCCCTCCTTAGGAGCCACACCAGAGCAGTGCGGGGGGGGTTGTTGTGTTGTGTTTTGTTTTGTTGCATGGCCATCCTGTGTAGCAGCGTTGCCTAGCACCAGCAGCCCTGACGAGCAGACACCCACAATTGCAGCCCCACCATCCAGAACTGCTGCTGCTGCTGCTGTTGCTGCTGCCAGCTGGCCTGTAAGGCTGGCCAAAAGAGAGAAATTCGCCAAGAAGAATAATAGCTTTTCGCGCAATGGACTTCCGTGATGTTGCTGTTGTGCCATTCGAGTGAAGAGGTGGATTTTTTTGTTAGTTGCTTTTGCCTATTTGGGTTCATGCATGTTGACTACCTTTCCGGTTTGTAAGAATACGTTTTTCGCGTATAATTTGGAGAACTGCACTATACACACATATAAACTGTAATATACACACGTATGAACGTGTAGTGTTGTGTTCATACTTTGTACGTGTACAGGCCACCCCTACCTGTGTGTTGGCAGCGTCGACTATCCTTACAAATCGACCATACAGCAAGTGCTCCAACATCCAGAAGCATGCACCATGAAAGCAGCCACCGGTTGGTAACCTCACCCAATTGCCGCAACAGAGCCACTGCAACCCGCCACCAGCGCAGTGCAGTTTGCTTGATGCCCGTGGCTTGAGCATGCACTGTGAACCCAGGTCCAGATTCATCAAGTGCGCTGTGGCTACAGGTGCTATGGGAGAGGGCAGCGAGGAGGCGGTGGCGATGGTGCAGGGCACGTATGCATGGGACGCGCTCCGAGAGTCGACCCTCGTCGACGTCACATTCTCAGTGCCGCGCGGGAAGCTATGCATCGTGGTCGGCGCCGTCGGCAGCGGCAAGTCATCGCTGCTTGCGGCGCTGCTGGGCGAGATGCCATGCGTGCGCGGCACTGCCATCGCGCGGGGGTCGCTGGCGTTCACAGCCCAGGACCCGTGGATTCAAAACGCGACTGTGAGGGACAATGTTCTGATGGGAGCGCCGTTCGACGGGGAGCGCTACGAGCGGGTGGTGGAGGCGTGTGCTCTGCGCTCCGACCTCGACTCCCTGCCTGCTGGAGATGCCACTCAGATTGGCGAGAAGGGTGTCACCCTGTCTGGCACGCTGCCCCTCCCTGTACCTAAAGTGCTTCCCTGGGAAGTGTGCGAACATTTGTGATTCTCTCCTGTACCTGCACACTCAACCATCAAATGTTTGGCACCCCCTTCCTGCTGTGCCATGTGATGGTCGTACGTCTGCAACTTTCTTCTCCCCCCCCCTCCCCCCCGCCCCGTTCAAGCATGCATGGGGGGAGTAGGACCTATCGCACATCACACACGCCCCCTCCGCCCCCCCCTCCGCCAAATTCTTAGTCCTCGACAGCCCTCCTCGGCAAGCGGTTGCAACTGCAACAAGTGTGTGCATGCATGATGCAGGTGGTCAGAAGCACAGGATAGCGCTGGCGAGGGCGTGCTACGCGGGGGCGGATGTGGTGCTGCTGGACGACCCCCTCTCCGCCGTGGACGCGCACGTGGGCCGCCACCTCATGCAGCACGCCATCCGTGGTGAGCTCGCACGCGCCACACGCGTGCTGGTGACGCACCAGGTGCAGTTCCTCCCTGAGGCCGACCTCGTCGTCAAGCTCGACAAGGGCCGTGTGGCCGCTTTCGGGACGTACTCCGAGCTAGTGGAGCAAGGAGTGGAGCTAGATGAGCTGCTGGGTTCTGAAGAAGAGGAGGACGAGGAGGGGGGAGGGGAGGGGGAAGGTGTGGTGGACGAGGGCCCTGCAGAGGCACCTGTGGAGGGCACTGGCGCTGCAGCAGTCGCGAAGCAGCAGTCGATGGTTCGGCAGAAGTCGAGGAGGCGGAGCACGCAGCTGCCGCCCCCAGAGCCGGTGCGCAGACTGCCTCTTTGCCTGTAGTCTTGTTGTGGTATTCAAAGCTTTGAAGAATGGTGAGTGCAAGAATGATGTGCTTGCGCGCTTGCTTGCGCGCTTGCTTGTTTGCTTGCCAGCGTCGTTTGTTGTTTGTCTGATCAGTGGCGCTCTGCGGCTGCGGTGTTGCGGGGCTGGAAATGTGTGTCATGGACACGCTGTGCCGCCTGCTGCACCAAACTCCGCGTCCGTGGCTCGCGCCTGCCCTTTTATGAATGTGGGTGGTGGTGGTGGTGGTGGTGGTGGCACACACAGCAGCATGCCTTACAGCCGTGCACGCCTCGCAGCAGAAAAGCGACTAAAAAAGCAGGCCCGCAAACCTCGCAGCAGAAAAGCAACTCAAAGAACAGGCCCGCACACATCGCAGCAGGCGATCCACCCCACTCTTCGGCAGGTTGTACTATACGGGCTGTGCATGTTGCATTTATGTACTATACGGGCTGTACATGACACATGTGTGCCGCGCAGGAGGAGGTGAAGAAGGTGGAGGTCGCGCCAGAGGAAGAGCGGCAGCGGGGCAGAGTCTCACGCAGCATGTACGGCACCTACATCCGCTCGTGGGGTCCCGGCCTGCTGCTGCCCATCACCTTCCTCGTCATCGCCCTCTCCGGCAAGTCTCTCGAGGTGCGTTGCATGCATGTGTAGTGAACAGAATACCAGTGTACAAGGATAGTTGCAGAGCACTCTACTAGTGCGATGGCACTCTCTGATACTAGAGCGAGCACTGGCAGGAAGGGCCAACATACTCACACATATGTGCACATGTATCCTAGTGTCTACAGGATACCTATATGCATGAACATGGGATCACGACAGCATGCATGTGTGTTTTCAAGTGGCGTGTACGTTTAGAACTGCGGCGCCCCGTTTTGCTGTCATCAAGCTCTGCGCAGCGCAGTGGCTGCAGCGCGAACTGGGAACATCAGCTGTGACAGTGTGTGGGTGGGTGGCGCTGCAGACGCTGCAGAACTACTGGCTGTCTCAGTGGTCGAGCGCCGTGGACGCATGGCAGCGCAAGGTGCCGCCTGGTGATGAACCCAAGCCCGACTTCGAGGTGATGTTCTGGATGACCCGATACTTTGGCATCGGCATTCTGGCCATCCTCGTGCAGTTCATCTCCAGCTTCATTCTGGTGGTGGCTACGCTCAACGCCTCCCAGGTGCGATGCACACACTCTGCACCAGTGAAATCAGCCCGCCAAGTGCTGATGCGTGAAGTGCTTGCAGGTGCTGTGTTCCATGCTTCCGCACCATGCCACGCCTAGCAACTGACATCAGCTCACTATCGTCACATGCATGCGTGCGTGCGTGCAAATTCTGACCTCATGGAGAATGAAAGCGCCACTGCCTGCTACCTCCATCGAATCTGAGACGTTCATGAGACGCTCAGTTTCCGCACGTGGATAGCCCAGGGTTTTGAGCATGTTCACATTGATTTGACTGACCCAATTCACATCGTGAAGTAACCGAAACTTCATCCTCTTCGCATTCGCGACTCAGTGAGTCACTGAGCGACTGAGTGAGTGCAGGTGCTGCATGACAGGCTGCTGGACAAGGTGCTGTCGCTGCCGATGTCCTTCTTCGACACGCAACCCTCCGGCCGCCTTATCGCGCGCTTCACGCGCGACGTGGAAACCACCGACATCGATCTACAGGACACCATCGACTCCTTCGTCATGTGTGTCTCTGCGGTGTTTGTTGCTCTGGCGGTGGTGGCTGTGGTGACCAAGGGCTTTCTTCTGGTCGCGCTCGCGCCGCTCGTGCCCGTGTACTTGTCTGTGCAAGGGTACTACCTCGCCACCAGCCGCGAGCTCAACCGCCTCAGCAGCATCGCTAAGTCGCCGATCTTCAGTAACTTCAGCGAGACGCTCGCGGGGCTGGTGACCGTGCGCGCGTTCCGGAAGCAGGTGCGGGCCCTTGTAGCCACACCGCCGGTTTCTCTAGCTCCATAGTGCCATACACCCAACAGGGCTAGGAATTGGGGAAAAGTGCTTACTTTGGCGAAAAACTCTTTTTAGGGGCCGGGACATATAATAATTCATTGCTATCCGATGTTATTCCAGGGTGACTTCTGCTCAAAACGACCAGTTCTGTCTTCCCAGGCTGATAAATCGGCACTGCAAGCAACCCTGGTTCAGAATGCGGCGCCTGCCATCACTGCGTTCACAATGCAGCGCTCACACATGCATCACTGCAGTAACTTCTCTTCATGTAAAGAGTGCAGTACTGCTTCGTGCCCATGCCTATATTCGTCTTCCGCGTTTCAAGACAGAACGCTGCACTCGGTGCCGCTTGGTACTACTATGAGAAGAGCAGTTAACACATCGCAGAGCATAGCAACAGCAGCGTTCACAATGCGGCGCTCACACATGCAGCGCTGCAGGAGAAATTCCTGGCCAAGAACGAGGAGCTGCTGGATGCGAGCTCGAGGGCGTGGTGGCCGATACAGGTCGCCAACCGGTGGCTCTCCATGAGGCTCGAGCTCACAGGCCAGACCATCATTCTCACGACGGCAGTGTTCGCGTCACTGTTTGTGCGCAACTCAGGTCTCGCGGGGCTCGCCCTGACCTCCGCTCTGAGCATGGTGGGGCTGCTGAACTGGGCAACACGCATGGGCAGTGAGCTGGAGATGGGCATGAACAGCGTCGAGCGCATGACCGAGTATCTGAAGTATCCCAGTGAAGCGCCTGCCATCATCGAAGAGAACCGGTGTGCCACTCAGGAGCTCCTGAGGGAGTTGTTGCTGAGGGAGCTGCCTTCCCATTCCTCGTGACCGGGCTGTTTGCTGTTTGCTACGATCATACGAAAAACCCCTGCCTTTTGTTTGGTGTGTGCATGACTTTGGGTGGCTGAGGACGCCACCCCTTGCTTAGTATGCATAGCGAATTAGGCACCGGGGGGACGACAGTACTGCAACAGAACAGGTACAAAAATAGTAGGGATCGCAGCAGTGGTGCACGCCTTACGTGTTTCGTAATTACAGAATGAACGTAATTACGCGCAATTACGTTACGTTTACCCAGAAACAAACGTAATGGTGCAACACTGATCCGCACTGATGGGTGCGCTGCAACCTCTCAGTGAGGCAGGCGAGAGGACCCCTGGAGCACTGAATGCATGCAGGCCGAAGCCGAAATGGCCGCAGCATGGGTCTGTGGTGGTGACGGACCTGGTGGTGCGGTATCGTGCGGAGCTGCCGGCGGTGCTGAAGGGTGTGAGCTTCACGGTGGCGCCCGCGCAGAAGGTGGGGGTGTGCGGCCGCACCGGCTGCGGCAAGAGCACCCTCATGCTCGCCCTCTACCGGTGCTCCCCCCCCTCTCCTCCCCCCTCCTTCTGCTCCTGCTCCTGCCCTTGCCCTTGCGCCTCCACTGTGCTGCCCCTCCCTCCCTGTAGGGTTTGTAGGGTTTCACGCTTGGCATTGTCGTTGCAGCCCCCCCCCTCCCTGTGATCTTAATCCTCTTGCGCCTGTGATCAATTAATGATCCTGTGATTAATTAATTAATGATGCTCCTGTGATTAATTAATGATCAATTAATCCTCTTGCGCCTGGTGATCTTTTTTGAGGCGTGAA
Source organism: Ulvella scutata (assembly GCA_032359135.1). Taxonomy (NCBI): domain Eukaryota; kingdom Viridiplantae; phylum Chlorophyta; class Ulvophyceae; order Ulvales; family Ulvellaceae; genus Ulvella; species Ulvella scutata. The sequence continues at coordinate 37,685 of JAUMHD010025398.1, read as the reverse complement.
CAGTGTGACGTGTAGTATTAGAAGTAGTAGTCATCCCTTGTTGTATTTTCGATTCTTCAAAAGTGTAAAGTGGATAGGGTTTCCCTTATGCATCCTGCACATGCACTTGACTGTCCACACGCACCTCCCGCTGCTTGCTCCTGAAGCACGCTACAACAGGAGGGCACCGCGGTCAGCACCCTCCGCAGGCCCGCATGCATGCAGCGCCGCAAGCCCTCACACAAGCGGCCGCCACCGCAGCAGCACAGCGGCCTGCATGCCCTCCATGATGTCTCTTTGCAAACTGGACAGGTAGGAAACAGGCGAGAACAACTTACAACAACAAAACAGAGGCTTTAGGTGTTAACCACCCGAGTACCCAAAAGCAACTAGAAGAACGAAAGCACCAAGACTTCACTCGAATGGCACAACAGCACCATCACATCGGTCTTTCCCAGCTTGTTTGCAAGCCCTACATACAAACCCTGTACACAAACCCTGAACCGTAGCCACATCATCGAGAGCTTCACGATTCAAAAAAGAGCTCCTAAGAGGCGGCCGGTCACAACACATACAGCGCACACGGCTCTTGAAATGAAATCTCTTGAAATGAAATCCAGCGCACAGAAGCGCTCTCGGGCTGAAGAAGAGACTGTTTCTTCAGGATAGTGGAGGCGTCTGGGGGCCGTATTGAGATAGACGGCGTGGACATCTCGAAGATCGGCCTGAGAGACCTCCGCAGCCGCCTCAGCCTCGTGCCGCAGGACGCCGTTGTGTTCTCAGGCACAGTGCGCAACAATCTGGACCCTTTTAATGACCGCACCGACCCAGAAATTGAGGCGGCACTGCTGCAGTCCGGGCTGCAGGAGTGGGTCCAGAACCTTCCGGTGTGGCTCTCTCAAGACTGTGAACCTTGCTCTATGCCTTCTTTGGTTGTTGAACTGTTGTCTAAGAAGACAGTTTCCAAGAAGACTATTGACACCAGCACGTGATCCGAACAATTTGAAACAATTGGGCGGAAGGAACTGGCTCAAAGGGAGCCGTCCCTTTTTTTTCTTCGGCCGCTTTGCCCCTATGTACAAGCATAAGCGATGATGCAAATGACACCAGCCTTAGAAGACTATTTGAATTGTGTGCGCAATTAATAACCATATCGTGCCTCCGGATTTTTGTGTGAGTAAAGTCTACTGTTTTCTTATCTGCTTTTGTTTGCTGGTGCCAGCCGCGACTGGTAGCTGCGCGCAGCATGCGCGCAGACAGACCAACACGCGTTAACAAAGAAAGAAAGAAGCATCACAGCCTTATGCGATTACAGAACGGCGTGGCCACGGAGCTCCAGGAGGGGGGGAGCGACCTCAGCGTGGGGCAGCGGCAGCTGCTGTGCATGGCGCGCGCGCTGCTGAAGAAGGCGAGGATCCTGCTCGTGGACGAGGCCACCAGCAACGTCGACAACACCACCGACTCCCTCATCCAGCACACCATCCGTACAGCCTTCTCCCACTGCACCATCCTCACCATCGCGCACCGCCTGCACACCATCGCGGACAGCGAAAGGATCCTCGTGCTGGACGCGGGCGAGGTGGCTGAGTACGGCAGGCCTGAGAAGCTGCTTAAGAAGCCGAAGGGTGTCTACAGGGCGCTTGTGAGTGAGGGCACCGGTACACGGCCCGGCGTGCACAGCAGCTCGTCTGCTGCAGCGCTCGCCGATAAGGCGGCTCAGTGACTCGGTGGCTCAGTGGCTCAGTGACTCTCCCGGAGGGGGGGTGTGCAATTCAACGTTGCTGGGAGGGGGGGCCCTGCAGTTGCGGCGTTGATTTGATAAGGACTGATGTAGACGAAGCAGGGTTGTTTGTCAGTTATGGGCCAAGGGGAGCGAAGATTCGTGTTGGGTTGAGCACGGCTCTCCCTGTCCACGGGATGGTGCTGTGCTGGGAAGCTGTGTGCGAGGGCGGATGTGTGGATGTCCATCTACCCCCTTCCCCCCCCTACCCTGCAGGAGGCAGGCGGGGAACCTATCCGGATACAGGGAGGTTTTGGTCCAGTCAGGGACGTGTGTGTGGCACTGGGCCCGGAATTGTGGTGCTGAGTAGTTAGGAATTGGTTTCTTCCGGTGCCCTTCTTCTGCATGTTGTAGCATGGAATCTGTGTTTTGTTCTGTCAGAACCTGGAACCTTCCAGCAGCATCCTCGCTGTGATCTGTAAGACAGAGTTTAACTGGCTCAGGTTGGTGGTTTTTCCTCTGCGGGCGACGCACAGCCCGCTGACCTCATTGAGTTCTGCACATTCCCGTTCACTGGAACTTTGCAATGCCCCCTGCTCCAAAAGATTGCTGCTCCTGAGGGCATGCATGAGGGCAGCTACAGTGCATCAATGCAGACTGTCCCATGATGCCGCACCGCAGTAGAGCATCTGAAACCAAGCAACACTGCAGAGACCACAACTAGCAACCACGCAACACCTCCCATGATGCACACAACACACCAAGGCAGGATTCGATGTAGGCTGGGCAAACCAAACATTAAGCCACTGCAAGAGAGCCCGCGCCACGGCTGCCAACACACAAGTCAGCAGCCGCAAGTTGGGAGCGCAACGGTGAAACGCCACTGCGCAGATCGGACGGCCCGATGCCGCGGGCCATCGCTGCTGGCGAGGCCCTATGAGGGGCGGCCCCCGCCAGGTGTGAGCAGGAGATCCCACAGCAGGAGGGCACCGCAGGTTGGCTGGAGGAGGCGATGAGGGGGGGAGTAGGGCTCCTAATTGAGATGTCTACGAGGTTGATTTACCATTGATTAGTTAGGCGCAAAGCAATATTCTAATTAGGAATGGGGCAAAAACAATTATTACAGGTTAATACGTGGTCTTAATCAATACCTGAGTGTGTCGTTTTCGCACTGATTACAGGTTGATTATTAATTAATACAGGCCCTTATAGGTACCCCTAGACAGGACAATTCCCCTATGTTTTGGTTACTTTGGCGATATTCAACACACTTTGGGGATATTTAATGGGCCTGGGGGCACCAATGTGAAAATACCTGTATGCCCCAAGGGCCAGGGGTTCCATCTGGTGGTGTAACACAAGAAACGCTTAATAGAGGGATCAAACTGCCGAACCAGCTGGAAAAAAGAGAGCCGCCGGAAAACAACATCCCCCAGAAAAGCAGCAAAAGGATATGCATGGCAGGTTGCAGGTTGCCTCAATCGCCCAATCAGTTTGTCCGGTCCAAAACGCACTCAAAGGGCCCAGTATTGCACGTGCATTTCGAAGTGCTGTGAAACTGAAGGTGCCTCCACAGCCGATCTAGCAGGACGATGCAAGAGTGCGACTGTTGTTGCTATATTGTCGAGTGAGCAGTCTGTTTTGTCAACTGGAATAACAACAGTGCACCAGTCTGCTTCCTCGAAATGGTATGAATAATTGATTACCAAGTAGGCGAACAGTTGATTAGGATTAGAACTGATCATAATCAATGTCACTAGTTAGGGCTAACCAGAAACTGATTAAACCCCAAAATTCCGATTAGCCATTGATTAGGAGGATGAGTATCAATCCTAATTTTTCGCTTATCAATCCTAACCGGCTAATTTAGAGCCCTAGGGGGGAGGGTGTTGAACATAGCCAGTCTACTTTAACCACTGGACACCTGAGCTCAGATGTCCAGTGGTTAAAGAAGACTGGCTATGTTCAACAGAGGGACCAGGAACACGATGCCAGGAGTGGGGGAGGGGTACGCTGCATGAAGGAGGGGGGTGCCGCAGCAGGACGGGTGGCCGAGGGGGACTGGGGTGCGGTTGAAGGAGGGGAGGCAGGAGGGCGCCAGGAGCAGGAAAGGGGGGTGCCAGGGGGTGGAGGGGGGTGGGAGGCCGAGGGGCTTGAGTGGGCAGGTTGTTTGAGGACAGACGTGCGTTGCTTGTGTGTAGGTGTTTGTCTCTCTTGAGCATTGGATTTTTTGTTTGTTCCGGCGCAGCATACTTATGCTTTTGTGAGTTGGTTGGGTGCTCTGTATTGTCGGTGCGACTTCGGCGTTGCTCGGCCTGTGCACTCTTTGTGCTTGTGAGCCGCGCCACTGTCGATGCCAGCACAATTGTGCACGCGTATACCATACCCACAGATTACTCCCACCGACAGCATGCTGCAGTGATGTCTCTTGAGTTGTTTGTTCCGTCGCGCGCAGATTGGTGAGTTGAAAAAGGATATGAAAGCAGGCCTCAACAAGCAGCGCGGCGCGGGGGGTGTGTGTTTGCATCAACAGGGGCGTGGCTCACAAGCACGACAGGTACCTGGTACATGAGCCATTCTATGGAGTTATGCCTGTAACGCTGCACACAGATAAGCACGACAGGTGCACCATACAGCATCTGAAAGCGCGGGGGGTGTGTGGGCGGCGTGACACCTGGGGAACGCAGCCAGCAAAAGCACAGCATGCAAAACATAACACCACAAAACCAACCCAGCATGAGCAACAGTACTGACAATACCGCTGCTGTGCTATCTTTGCAATTGCAGAATTTTCTAACTTCACGACTTGCATTGGAGCTCGGAGTGAAGACAATGCCACAGCCACGTGAACAAGCAGTATGTTCCACATAGGACACCATAGCAGCCTTCCCCAGCGCAAGAATCCAGAAGAAAAAGGTTGCAAGCACAGAGAAAAAGGCGAATAGTCAAATGTCAGAGAACAACACATCCACACGTTGCTTGGCCAACAGCAGCAGGCACTTGCAAGAAAGCTAAGCAACACATGACCGGTGGAGTGGCCGGTGCAGCAACCCTCTTTCTTAGGGCTGGAAATTACAGCATCCAAAGTTCATTTAACGCGCTAATTATTCAAACTGTAAACGTGATGTAATTATAAACTAGTTCAGGGACCTCATCGAAAATAATGTTTCAAAAACAACGGTAAAGCCCTATAGAAGTCCGCAGTGAGTGGCCCCTACCGCATAACAACAGCACACCATACGATCTGACTATGATCGTGCAGCTGATGAGCGTGCACGGGTGCTCTTCTCGATGGCTTGCTGTGCCATTTGCAGGAGTTCATCATCGTGGCCCTCCTGTTGCAGCCACTGCAGCGCAAACACACACTGCATGACCTCCTCGGGTTCCAGGACCTTTGATACCCGCATAACAGCCTTCAGCAGTGGTGCATACGCATCTGCAAGACTGATGCCTAACTTTGCAACCGCCCATATAGTGTTGGCCACCTCTTGTTCATTCATCCCATCAGCAACCCTCACAACTGCCTTGATAACTGGCCCATGTGCTTCCTCAAGGTTCAGATTTAACTTTGCAAATGCCCATATAGTGTTGGCCACCTCTTGTGCATTCATCCCACCAGCAACCCTCACAACTGCCTTCACAAGTGGCTCATGGGCAGCTTCAGGGTACATCTGCAGGGTTGCACATGCCCACATCGTGTTGGCTACATTCTGTGCATGCATGCTGTCAGCAACCCGCACAACTGCCTTCAGCAGTGGCCCATGTGAATCCGCAAGGGTGCTCTCTAGCATCGCAAACGGCCACATGATGCTGGCGACATCGTGTTCGTTCATGTCATCAGCAGCGCTCACAGGTGCGTTCATCGATGGGTCATGTGCCTCCTGAAGTCGTATACCTAGTTTTGCAAATGCCCATATCGTGTTGGCCACCTCTTGTGCATTCATCCCATCAGCAACCCTCACAACTGCCTTCATCAGTGGCCCATGCGCCTCCTCGAGACTCAGATCTAACTTTGCAAATGCCCATAGAGTGTTGGCTACGTCCTGTGGACACATGAGGTCAGAATTCCGCACAACTGCCTTCACCAGTGGCCCATGGGCTTCCTCAAGACTCAGATCTAACTTTGAAAATGCCCATATAGTGTTGGCCACCTCTTGTGCATTCATCCCATCAGCAACCCTCACAACTGCCTTGATCACTGGCCAATGCGCTTCCTCAAGGCTCAGATCTAACTTTGCAAATGCCCATAGAGTGTTGGCTACGGCCTGTGGACACATGAGGTCAGAATTCCGCAAAACTGCCTTCGCCAGGGGCCCATGTGCTTCCCGAAGGTTCATGTCTGATTTCGCAAAAGCCCATATTGTGTTGGCTACATTCTGTGCATTCATCCCATCAGCAACCCTCACAACTGCCTTCGTCACTGGCTCGTATGCTTCCCCAAGGCTCAGATCTAACTTTGCAAATGCCCATATAGTGTTAGCCACCTCTTGTGCATTCATCCCATCAGCAACCTTCACAATTGCCTTCATCACTGGCCCATGCGCCTCATCAAGGCTCAGATCTAACTTTGCAAAAGCCCATAGAGTGTTGGCTACGTTCTGTGGACTCATGAGGTCATAATTCCGCACAACTGCCTTCATCAGTGGCCCATGTGCTTCCCGAAGGTTCATGTCTGATTTCGCAAAAGCCCATATTGTGTTGGCTACATTCTGTGCATTCATCCCATCAGCAACCCTCACAACTGCCTTCGTCACTGGCTCGTATGCTTCCCCAAGGCTCAGATCTAACTTTGCAAATGCCCATATAGTGTTAGCCACCTCTTGTGCATTCATCCCATCAGCAACCTTCACAATTGCCTTCATCACTGGCCCATGCGCCTCATCAAGGCTCAGATCTAACTTTGCAAAAGCCCATAGAGTGTTGGCTACGTTCTGTGGACTCATGAGGTCAGAATTCCGCACAACTGCCTTCATCAGTGGCCCATGTGCTTCCCGAAGGTTCATGTCTGATTTTGCAAAAGCCCACATGGTGATGGCCGCCTCCTGTGCGTTCATGCCATCAGCATGCATAACAACAGCTGCTCTCAGCACCTGTTCAACACTTTCAACTGCATCATGCGCTGCTCTGAACTGTCTCAGCTTTCCGTGAGCATGCACAACATTCGCAGCTGTGCGGCTATTCCAGCTGGAAATGTGCTGCACTGAAACTTGCTGCCAGAACTCCCCGAAGTACATGCCGAGATTGCACTGGGCAGAGCAGAGCTGGCCAGCCAACACTGCCTTCTTGTACAAAGTGGGATCTTTTGCACACAAATCGAACAGTGCAACGACTGTGGACCTGCAGTTGTCCAAATGCAAAGCCTTCAGCAACTGTGGGTGCTGCCGTGCTGCCTTCGAGACTTCAAATAGGTACGCTGGAATGGTATGCACTGGCGCACTGGCTACCTGCTGCAACAAGCCATGGATGCTCTTCACTGTGTCTGGCATCCTGCCTGCCATCTCTTGCCTGGGCACCATCTGAAGCTGTCTAAGCCTCTGCAGCGCCTCTGAAGATCTGGAATAGGATTTGATATCCGAAATCAGCTTCTGTAGTGGCGGGCCTGAAAGTGCCAGACAGCTCACTGTCCAAGCGGGGGGAAGCCAGCATGGACAACAAATTTCTCAACGCATGGAACACACCTTTAGAACGTTCTGTCACATTGTTTTGACGCTTCTGTGAGCGTGTGTGACAGTGGCGCACAGCTGCGATGTGACTGGCTGCAAGCACACATGCACGGTGGTGCTCTGCTCCCTGCATGACAGGAACGTGTGCCATCCGATCATTCTATTGGAAACTTTGCCTCATATCTTGCCTCTTGTTTGATGTTCTCTAGTGCTAGCGCCGTTGCGAATGTCTTGCTGAGTGAACAATCTCCTGCTGTGCCATGTGATGGATGTACGTCTGTAACTTTCACCATATCTTGCCTTGCACATGACTCAAGCATGTGCAGCTTAGCCTGCAATTGAAGTGCGCAGAACACCGGCTGTGCGGCCCTGTACGCAGTGCTCTGTAAACGCATACCTGCGTGAGCCACAGCATTCGACGTGGCGAGCCCTGTGTTGTGCGGTGTGCTTTGCGCCCTTCGGTTCTGCGTGCACATCTTAGCTCCTGGCTGGCAAGATTCACAGGACAGCCTGCCAGTGCCCTGGATGGGGTTATGCTGCATTCGAGTGCACGCAGAAAACTTGCGAGCCTGTATATTTCCTTCCGCGCACAGACATTAAGCGCTGCTGATCCAAACAGCATCGTTGCTCAAACACATTTGATGGGCATGTGCTCCTTTGCTCTACACGTGCACCGCAAGCCTCTTTCCTGAGTGCCAATTCGAGTACACGCATCGCATCTAACAAATGCATTTGAACCAGTGCCCAGTTTTTGCGTGTGAATGTGCTGGTTATCGTTCACGCAAAATTCCCTTTGAAGATTCCCTTTGGGTACCTGAGTGTCTCTGTGGCTACTATGACTAGCCTCACAACTGCCACTGAAAAGGCGTGGTCAGATCGTTTCAGACAGAAAGCATGTGTGGCGAACTAGATGGTTGTTCATGGGTATGTGCACCAAGGCACTGCTTGAAGGCACTGCCTGTTCCGTGTGAGCGGCATAGCAACCAATGGTTATGGCTGTATGCATGTAAGCTCAGTTCGTCCAATTTGCTCGCTTCCTGCAAACTCCTGGCCATTGCTGGGTTGTGTACCTGAGTCCGTGTTCTACTTGCGCGCTTACAGGGGCACCGACGCAGCCAGCACATGTCACACAGTCCCTGCCTGCTGTACCGGTTGGGGGCTGCCCTTGGCTTTGCTTCGCCGAGTTGTTAGCGCGTAGCCTTGGCCCATTTGCTCTGCGCTGACATGTTGTGGTGTTGACATGTGCTGCGTGTGTGCAGGTGCTGTGTTTATGGCGGCAACTTGTTCAGTTTGTGCTAGCTTGGTCTGCTTTTGTGTGTTTCGTGACCTGGTGGGTGCTGCGTGTTTGCAGGTTGGGGTTTCTGTGCACCACACCACTTTCGATATTTATAAGCACACGCCTGTGTAGAATTGCTGCGGACGACTTCCTACAAGCTTGCATATCGCAAGTCTCACATGCAGGGCGCCAGCTGCGTGTGCACATCAACGATACTCGCGCAGCACTAACATGTTAGTGACTAGGCGTAGAGGAATCTGTCCACATCTCAAGCAGGTGAGGCTTTGGCAGCATGACAACCGCCTTATGTATGTGGCTACCTGGCTATCTAGAGATACGTTCGCTAAATAAATTGCGTTACATAGTTCTGGCCGGCGGTCTGCATGTCTGATAAAGGCATGATGTGCACAAAGTGATCACATAGGTCACATCATTCACTGACCTTCATTGGACCCACATCATGCAACCAGCTGGAGGCGCTTTCTGGCCGCCTCAACAGCTGCTTCTGCCTCCTGTGCCTGCCGGCTTGTACCCAACTGCTGCCCTAGAAGCCACTCCAGGCCAAGGGAGATCTGGGGGATATGTCTTGGCTCTAGTTTCTCTGAAAATTTGGGTACCACTCGCAGCAAGGCCCCATGCGCAGCCCCAAGGTCTTCTACCCTCAACGTTCCTGCCGCCCATAGGGTGTTCACAATACCTTGAGCCTGCATGCTATCTGCTACCCTGACAATCGCCTCCATAAGGGGCTCATGTGCCACCCCCAGTTTCAGGTCTAGCGTTGCAAATGCCCACATTGTGTTGGCCACGGCCTGTGCATTCATGTTCCCAGAAACCCTCACAACTGCCTTCATCAGCGGCTCGTGCGCCACCCCAAGCTTCAGGTATAGCGTTGCGAACGCCCATAATGTGTTGGCCACTGCCTGTGAGTTCATGTTGCTGGCAACCCTCACAACTGCTTTTGTCAGCGGCACACGAGCCATGCCAAGCTTCGCGTCTAGCTTTGCAAGCGCCCACATCGTATTGGACACATCTTGTGCATTCATTCTGACAGCAACCCTGACAGCAGCCTTCACCAGAGACCCACGAACGTGCGCAAGCTCCAGATCTAACTTTGCAAACGCCCATAGGGTATTGGCCACTGCCTGCGGCTTCATCCTGACAGCAAGCTTCATGATCGCCTGCATCAGTGGCTCATGCGCCTCCCCCAGCTGCATATCTAATCTCGCAAATGCCCGCATTGTACTGCCCACCTCCTGTTCAGTCATCCTCCCAGCAACCCTAACAATGGCATCCATCAGGGGCTCACGAGCCTCTCCAAGGCCGACATCTAACGTTGCAAACGCCCACATCGTGTTGGCCACTGCCTGGGCTCTCATGCTATCAGCAACCCTCACAATAGCGTCTACTAGTGGCTCCTGTACTTCACCAAGATTCAGGTCTAACTTTGCACAAGCCCACATTGTGTTGGTCACGTCTTGTGCATTCATGCTATCAGCAACCTGCCTTATCGCTTGCATCAGTGGCTCATGTGCCTCCCCCAGATCTAGATCTAGGACTGCTAATGCCCAGATCGTGTTGGCTACTGCCTGTGGAGTCATGCCGCCGGCATGCTCCACAGCAGCTGCAATCAGAAGCTTCTCGACACAGGCAGAAGCATAGGGTGCTGCCCTGATATTGTGGAGTTTACCGTAGGCGTACACGACGTTCGACGCAGCCTGTGCATCCCAGTTATATGCATGGGCCTCAGAGACACGCTCCCAGAAGCCTCCATGGTAAATGCGAAGGTTGTACTGGGCAGAGCACAGCTGTGACACCATGATTGACTTCCTATACACAGAATCATCTTCTGTACACACCTGAAACATCTGTAGAATAAGATCTCTGTGCCGGCTCGCGTGCAAAGCCTTCACAAGCGCTGGATGCCCTTTTACTGCCTTTGAAACTGTGAATAAGAGTCTTACTGTGTTGCTGGCTGTGCCACCGCCATTTCGCCGTAACATGTTGTCGATGCACTGAGCCATTTCTGCCGACCTTTCTTCTACAGCACGCTTGGGCACGAACTGTAGAACCTTGAATCTCTGCAGCGCTTGGGAAGTGCTTGAGAAAGAGTTGACATCGTCAATCAGCTGTCTGAGCTGTAGCCCTGCGACAGGTAAGCATCATTGACATTTAGATTCAGCAGGCACATCAGGTTCTGTATGAACATACGCCTGACCCCAGACTGGGAGGCTGCTGGTGAGAGGAGAGCAGTTCATCTGAGACATGCAGAAAAGAGTAGCATACCCTGTTGCCGCGCAGTCGTAGTACCTTGATGATGACTTGGAGACTGCTTTGGCCGTTTGCTGCACCGACGGACCACTCGTTCTCTTCGAGAGGTACCAAGAAGCACACAAGCAGCTCCCAACCAAGGGACGCATATACCCTTCACACATCAATCCCGTTGTCTCTAAAGCTCTTGAACCGAAGTTCCTAGAATTGCTGTATCCCATGAGGCATGGCACATAAACATCACAACCACCAGCAGACGAGCGAACGCCTGTACTGCGCATGGACCCTTCATGATGTCAGCATACAGTCCTAGTGATACAAATACTCTACTTCATTGCATGTTGGAGTGGTGGGTGAGCAATTTACCTGCTTGGGAGGCATTTCTCGACCTGGATATGCATCTACACCCTGGAGGCGTGGTGTACGCAAGCATAGACGACTTTTCGCAGCTGATGGCGTGCAGCCTTTCGATTTGATTATTGTGTTGCATCCAGCCGCCTGTGCATACATTGTAAGCGCGTCCCACAGTTGAGCCGTCAAGTGTTGCTGCTCACAGATATGGAGCCGCTCGACAACAAACAAAAAGCAATTGTACCACAATCGAATACACACTATCTCCACTCATCAGGTATGGTCCACGATTCTTGATGCGTTACCAGAAATTCGCGTGTATACATGTGCAGATGAGCACACATCCCTGCAGTCGCAGAACAACGCTACAGATGTCGATTGTGAAGTCCTCGTTGGTGAACGAAACCGTGGTAACATAACCCAGCGGTGCATGGTACAGTGCTCGCCTGACCATAAGAGGCAGACCACATGAGAACATAAAACCAAAACAACACCAGTGCCTGGAGACCAAACCTCAACGCCCTGTTACCGTGTTCGCCTAGCCCTTCTGTTTTTTTCCTGAAGTGTCAGGTGGTTGTTCATTTGGTGCAACATGCCATAATCAAGCCAAGATTGAACCAGTTGCCTACACCACTGGAACACATTCGAATTCAACGATAGAATGAAAGAAGTTACCCAGCTAAGCGGCCATTCAGGAAGGCACTGCGAGAGACACTCGGTGGCTTGGCCAAGCTTCGTGGTTCCCAACCCGTCCCATCCACACGTACATACATGTACAACACTGCCAGCACCTGCCAATGTACAACGGCAAACCTGCTGCAGACATACCAGGCACCTACATGTTTCTCATCATCAGGCTGAAAAACAATCTCCCTCAGCAGGCATCGATAACCCTGTACAGCACAATAAAAAGAAAATGTATGCTGACACACCATGTTGCTTTTGGCTATTTGGGTTCATCCCTATTCCCTACCTTTCCGGTTTGTAAAAGGGTATGCTGACACACCAAAAACCCTTACAAACCAGAAGGCAGGAAAAGTGCAAGAGCCTGAACAGCAAGCTACCCATGCTGCCACACCCATGCTGGCCCAGTCACACTGTCATGCCCATCTGGCCACAAGAAAGGGGCACCCACACCCGTGCTGTGTCTATACTGCCCCACCCATGCAACCATAAGTGTGTAAAGTTACAGGCTTAACTCCATAGCATGGCTCATGTACCAGCAAATCATCGCATGCCAACTTAGCTCAACCTCGCACTAATGACACAGGACATGCCACTACCGAAGCAACGACAAGGAATCAAGCTAGCCTCTCTACCCACATGGTGCACCAAGCCATGACACTTGAGTATAGGGACTGACTCAAGCCGGGGGAACGCGCCACCAACGCAACCACAAGTTGGGCGCAGCACACAATACAGTCGCACCATAGGCCCCATCAGCTGCTGACTGCAGCATCAGGAATCTGTACGCTGGCGTTGATCTCTACCAAAGCAGCCATGAGCGCATCTGTCTGCTCTGGCTTACCCACTGAGATCCTCACATAACCATCTAGAAGCTTCTTCGCGTAATGCCGCACCATGATACCGTACTGTTGTGCCAGAGTGTCCTTCAGCGCAAGAGCCTCCATGCCCTCAACCTGTACATCCCCTCACGATTCGTTGCAAGGGACATTTGTTGCAACGCAGGCCTCGGATCACTGCCCAGCATCCCTGATCATACACATCACTGATTTAAAAGTATAGAACAACATATCTTGTACTTGTGTTGCCTGTTTGCTGCCTTTCCTGTTTGCTAGGACGTAGACATGAGTGCAGCAGCATGTTGTGGCATTTCGTCGGGATCTTGCCCTTTCTTTGCATCTTCTCGCACTCTTCCCGTTCTCTGCATTAACTCTGTGTCGAGATCTCACCCTCTCTCTGCCTCTGTTGGGATCTTGCCCTTTCTCAGGATCGTGAACTGAACTATTCGTTATTCTTCTGCGATGAGGATTGTTGTGCTATTCACCTGTTCTGAGGATTCTTTCCCGTACCTCTATTAGGCTGCACCGTTTTGATCTTGGAGTTTGCCTGACAAGTAAAAATTTTATCATGGGGCCAGGGCAGAAAATGAAAAAAAGATAAGATAAAACGCTGCTTACAGGGCCTCGTCATTACTATCGCAGTTTGGCTAAGAGTGCTGGGAAAGACTTTCGTGATGGTGCTGTTGTGCCATTCAAGTGAAGTGGTGGATGTTTTGTGTTAGTTGCTTTTGGCTATTTGGGTTCATGCCTATTCACTACCTTTCCGGTTTGTAAAGGCTTACAGGACCCGGATGGCCGCGCACACAACGGTACATGACGTACATGCAGTAGTTAAGCAGCATGGCGTGCTTATTTCATGTTCAGCTGGAGTTTTGTTTCCCTGAGTAGCTCATGTGCTGACCAACAGTTTGTGGCTCTGGGGTGTTCTGGCCTCTGGAGTGTCTAGACGCATGGCCCGTTTGCAGCGCCCGCGAGGCGAACTTGATACACACCTACATGGTACTATGACAGGTCACAAAAACTTTCATGAAAACTCGCTAAGAATGCTCGAGCATGGTTTCTGGGCCCCTGATATTGGTCTGCTGGCCACCGAGAAGACACGTACATGTGCGCACGAAGGGTGCACACAACGGACATGTGCCACAGAGTGCTCCTAGCGCACTCAAGTTCAAAAAGAAGCACGCTACCTTGTTCCTGACTGTATCAGGAGGCGTGTGCTTGCTTGGCAGCCTGTTTAGATGTATGTACAGTGCTTTTTCAACAACTTTTACTCTATCCGCAGATATTTTTGTTGTGCCAGCTTTCATGTTACACAAACTCCAAGATCAAAACGATACAGCCTTATGGGTTTGCACATGCTTTGGACGCTTGACCCTTCTCGTCTTAGTGCAAAGAATGAGGACTAGTTTCCAGTTTCATTGCTGAGCAATGGCATACGTACAGCCAATCAAATCTGGAATCGTCACCTTGCATAGAACAAAGTTGGCACTAGAGGGGAAAGGAGTAAGGTAAGGGATGCTCTTCAGTGCAGCCATTAGCCTCTCCCTCTCCTGAACGAGGGTGTTACGGATGTCGTGCATGTACTGTTCGTTGCTGAGAGCTGCCAGAGCTGCTGTTTCGGACGCAACAGACACGTTGTATGGCTGCTTTGCTCGCCACAAGTACTTGATAATCTCATCTGGGAACGCCCCATACCTGCAACATCATAATACTACACTGAATCAACATACTGCTAGATTGATTGACTACCTTTCCAGTTTGCAAAGGCTAGACTGATACAACATTCTGCTAGATTGATACAACATACTGCACATTGCCAGAGTAACGCAACATACTGCTAGAGTGCCACACCATAATGTTAGAGTGATACATAATCATAATGCCAGAGGGCCACATCAGAACTGAAAGGTGTAAAGTTACAGGCATAACTCCATAGCGAGCCACATCAGAACTCATCGCTTTGGATCCGACTCTTATTCGATGAAGAGCACACACCAACACAGCTTCTGCTGTGTCTCAAACAGGTTAAGGCGCCCCTAATAAGAAGGCATTCACAGGCTGCAGCACACGCCTGCGTATATAATCACATCTTCTCTACCAACCTTTGTTACACCGGCTGAAACCTGCTCACTCGTTCGGGTGGACAGGGAACAAGGCACTGCTGTACAGAGTGTTCACTACTTTAGAGCTGAAGAAAAGTTCCAAGCAGGGCTTCAGGGCTAAAGTGGCGCAGGATCCTGTCCTGTTCTTCCACGAAGGCACGGGAAACAGGAGCGAACAGGGCAGCACAGGGGTGGCATGTATCAATATCTCACTGCAGGCCATTACAACACAGTGGCAGTGCCTGGAGTGGCTGTGGGAGTGGAGGGACTCGTAGCCCCAAATAACATACAGTACTACTGCATTCTTTGATCGGTACTGTATTCATTTGTTCATGTAGCCGCAGGATTGATAGGCCCCTAATAATATACAGTACAACTGCATTCTTTGACCACTACTGTATTCATTTGTTCATGTAGCCATAAGATTAGTAGGTCCTAAATACCAAATACTGTACAATAATACTAAAGTGTTGTGTTCAGTATTGTACTCTTCTGTTCAGTGTCAAGAAATGAGAGAAGGCTGCAACACACCCCACACGGATGCCTGCAAGCCCAGCAGACTTTGAGAAGGTGCGCAGCACCACCAAGTTGGGCACATCAGGCACCCATGGCATGCGTGTGCCTTCATCGCTGAACTCTATGTACGCCTCATCCAGCACCACAAGCACCTGCACCAGAGTTCCCCTTCAGCAACCTGCCTCTCCTGAAACGTATTCCTTCTTGCAGGAACTCTTGACATTCACATTTGCAATACATCACAGGTCTCATGTGTCATACGTGCCTTGCAGAGCTTTGGTTCTTTCACTCTTGAAGTGTATGTAAAGTTACAGGCACAACTCCATAGAAGGCTCATGTACCAGCAAATCATCGCATGTCAACTTACCTCGACCTCGCACAAACGACACACTCTTGAAGTAGCTACGTGGTACCATCACTGCGCAGAGTTCATTGCCTGTGGATTCTAGGACAATCACACAAGTGTCTGCGACTGCGTGTTCATGTTGGCTCATGCTGCTGACCTGGAAGCAGCAGTTTCAAGACACCGCACCAAAAACAGGGTGAGCTTGAATGGTATAAGCTGTTGAATTAAAGCCCGACAATGGGCAGCAGTGTTGTCCACCTGTATGGCCACTGGACTATGCGCAGGTAGATAGAAGCGCACCGGCTCAGCAAGCAGCTTCAGGAGGTCCTGTTCTGGAAGCATGGAACCATCTGGATTGTTCGGCGAGGTCAGAAAAACCACTTTCGGTTTCTGCTCTCTTATGGCTGCCAGGATAGCGTCTATATCCAGTGAAAAGTCCTGATTACGGGGTATCATGATGACGCGACCGGCTGACACATCCGTGTCAAAGGCATACATGCCAAAGGTGGGCTGGCAGTCGATGATAGCGTCCCCTGGGTCCAACACACATCTCAGCAGAAGGTCTATCAATTCGTCTGCACCACAGCCTACCTGCATAGTCAAAGGTGGTCCTGGCAATGAGCTTCTGCAGAGGACTGTGAATAATGCACACCCTATACCCGTTTTCTGTGCAACAGCGCACTATATAACTGTTGTGCTTGCAGAGTCCCCAGCACTTACGGGACAGGTACTGAACATGAAAGGATGCTGAACAGGACAGGTCGTGAGAGGCACCCAGGCTTGTGTATGATGCAGTAAAGCTGTACGTTTACCAGAGGCGCCAGTGAGAGGCACCCAGGCCTGTGTATGATGCAAAAAAGCTCTATGTTTGACGGAGGCGCAAGATACTACCATGGTAACGGCAGCACAACTAGCATTGTACAGCGGCTTCGGCTCTGCAGAGTTGCACAGTGGTACTCTGAGGCTCTGCGTCTGGAGTGTCAGCAGGAAGACGCAAAGCTGTGGGTGTGGAAGCTGCACTCACCAGAATGTTCTGAGCAGGGGTGTTGTTCATTTCAGCCAGCTTGCTGCGAAGGGCCCGGCACTCTGGATCTGGATAGATGTGAGGGAAGGGCATAGATGCCAGCGCCGCTGCTACCTCTGGAGGAGGGCCATATGGGTTCTCATTGGCATCCAGCTTCACAATGTCCTCTGGCCTGCGCCCTAGCTTCCGTGACAGCACCTGCACGCACAGAACATGTGAAAACTCACAAGGAATTGACATTGTTCTGTTCACGTAGCTTTCTTGGGGGTGTTCTGTATAGCTTAGAGCCATACAGGGGAT
The DNA here is from genome assembly GCA_032359135.1 of Ulvella scutata. Lineage (NCBI taxonomy): Eukaryota > Viridiplantae > Chlorophyta > Ulvophyceae > Ulvales > Ulvellaceae > Ulvella > Ulvella scutata. The sequence goes on along the minus strand of JAUMHD010025398.1, from coordinate 20,617 downwards.
TCACACAATGTGAGAATGCTCAACGTGATCTATAGGTGCAGGCTGTGGCTGAATGCCAAATTGTTTTATGATGCGTTCACAGTTTTAACTCCGTCTCCTTGCGCCTGAGGTAGTATGCGTGTGTTGTAGATGTACAGAAGTCCAGGACAAGTGTGGTGCAGATAGCAATGGTCTGCTGGGGAGGATGCATGGAGGACAGAATGAACAGTATCAGACGACATTGTGTGCTGGGGAACAGCAGTACAAGGATTGTCGCACCTCAAATGGTTCTATGGGAGTGTAAGGAGCCAGCTGTAGGAGATGTGGTCGCAGAATTGCCTTTGCGTTGAACTCACTCGAAGCCTCCACAGCACTAGACGGGGCAGCACGCATACTACACTCTCTATAACTGGAACAAAATCCTCTATTCCGCTGGCTCCTACTCAATATAGGTCCTTGCTGCAGATGGAAGCGCATGCCGCCGGCACTCATCGAGCTTCTTTGTAACTTCCTTCCTGTTCTGTCTCAGAGTTTCCAAAAAGCACTAACCCGACGCAGTGTATCTAATACACTATTGTTTATTCCCCTCCGTGCGCGATTCCTGGATACAGTAGCCTACCCGTCCACCCTGAATTAAAAACGTGCCTCCAACCTCCATGCAGCACTGCACGTCGAAACCGCACGTGAAGATACTGGGCAACAGAGCGCAGCCTATGTGACCACCTGCGTACAGGCAATCTAGAACAGAGTACTTGTGGCAGGCCCTTGAGGGTGAGGAGATACGCAGTCCTGGAAGCTTGTTCCTGGAAGAGATGGCATACGCGCAGTCTCACTCTATCAGTTAATAAACAGCATATACCACGTTTCTTCAACTTCACAAATCGTCCACTACGCGCGAGCATGAATTTGGTTGCATGTGGTCTTGTTGACGTGGCATCTGGCTTGTGGCGCAATGGCATGCAGTGAGATATTGATACACCTGCGGACGTCTGCTCCATGGCATACAGTGACTCCATGATTATGGGTTCATCGTAAGGTTCCAGTTCCTTGTGGCCTGTGCTGTGATCGACAGTTCAAGCTCTACATCACTCCTTCCATTCGATGTATCTTGGGACGAGGAATAAACAGGACGAGGAATAGACACTTTCATTTAGACGTAGCGATATAAACTCGCGCGGTGCCTGGGCATGTAGTCTACGTGTGGTGCAGCCTATTGCGTGCTAGCTAGTAGTGCTCGTGGTGTCCACACATGTCTACCGAAATAGCGCCCTTCTACGTGAACAAATGGATCACTTTTGCTGCTTGTGCAACGCTTCAGCTCACTGCTGCGTTGACCTTCTGCTTTGGGCTTTGGAGGTGTCAGATGAAAGAAGTGATGCAATGGAGCCAGGGCGAGCTAACTATGTTTGGCACAGCCATGAACCTCGGAGCATTCTCAGCTTTCATTCCTGGCGCACTGTATAATGCGCTTTCGCGCTTCCGTTCAGGCCCAAGGTCCGACACATATTAACACTGTCTAACACTGCTTATTCCAGCACAATCACCACCCCTTACATTCACTCTCTCAACGGATTGTTGTTCTGTGGAAAGAAGAAAAAAAGTTCTGTTCTTCATTTTGCGTATCAGCCAGACTATTGACCACTGTGTGTGATTGTGTCGTGTTCCCCAGCCTGTTACGCGACAGGTACGGACGCATTTTGCCACCCGTTCACATGTGATGTGCCATTCCTGCTGTGTTTTGTACGCAGTTGTTTCAACGCGAGGAGCACATCATGTACATGTCCAGTCCTTACACTTGAACTGGTATGGTGGTGTTACATCACTGGTGTATGGCCACGTCCACGATGCGTTAGAATCCCTGGGCGACATTAGAAAACAATTTCCCGCATGTTTAATGCCCACTTGATACCTTTTACACACAGCGCACATGCCAACAGTTTGATGCATGTGCTGCAGAATATGCCTGGCCTTTGCGGCAGTGCAGTGCGTAGCTGGAATGTATATGGTCTGGGGTGCTGCCACAGAACGCTTCAAGCTCTCGTACCCCATGCTCCTCTTTGCAGCTTTCCTGTTCTGCAACTCCAATGCAGCTATAGACGTTGTGTCAGTGTCCTGCAACGTAGCCAACTGGCCACAGGACAGAGGGTCAGCAGGTATGGCTTCTGGAATCGCAAGGTCAAACACAGAACATCTGGTTGTCACGAACTTCTGCATCATACGAACCAAACAAGTGAGGTGAACCATGTCCATACATTTCAATGATGCTGGTTATTCCGAAGTTCTGGGTAGCAGGAACCAAATATCTGGGGTCAATTGGGTGCGTATTAACCAGATGTTACTGTAGTCCCGAGGGTAAGGCTGCTCCGCTTGATCTTGACGATTTGTGTAGCCTGTCATTCCATAATTTGTTTGTTTCTTGGGGATATGGGGATAAAGTCAAGAAGTTCGGCCACACACCATATTGTTCCAAGGGCTGCACCGGAGTACATCAAAGCAGTCACGGATGACTGCTTGTGTTCAAATGGTTTGTCATGTTTGTATTACCATCGACTTTCCTCTGTACAGATCTGTACAAGAGTGTGGCTACAGGTGACTCGTCTGAGTCAGCGCATGTCGCACATCCATATGAAAGGAAAACACTGCAGTATAAGCCTTCTCACAACAATAGTATGTGTCTTGTTTTGCTGTTTGTACTCAATCTGGCGCTGGCGTACGAGAGCTTGCTTGAACTCGCCAGAGGAGTGTTGCCAATATTTCCTGCTTCTCCATCATTGCCTGAACCGTCAAGATCAAAATTGAGCAACCTCGTGGGTCCTGCGGAAGCTCCTATCTGCGCTCCACTCCACATGCACCCAGTCCTGGCATGAATATAAACAAGCTCTAGCGTGACGGCAAAGAATACCTCTACCTTTGTCAGGTTATAACCTGTGCTTTAACGTAGAGTGGGTGCTTCAAATTGAACTTAGCTGCTAGAAAACCGTTTGCAAGGCGTTCAAAACGCTTGTTTGATGTAGACAACTGCATCACCATGGCTGTGTTCACAATAGTGATGCAAGGAAATAGATCATAGATGATTCTGTAGATGTTTTTTGTGCATCATGAACAGCAGGTTGCTGTCTTTCGGGTACAATAGCCGCTGCTGACATGCAGTGGGGGTCGTGAAAGCAGCTGTGGGACTGTCGCCGCCTATGTTTGCTGTAATCTATGCTGCTTTTCAGCTGAGTACAGCTCAGTTTCTGATGGTATGCATGCTGGTGCCTGCTATCAGTTGCGTGGTGCTTCTTCCATGCATCAACATAGTGCCACGCATGCAAACAGATGAGCTCATGCCCCACGGTATCCTCTCCAAGCCTGCCCGATTCTTCATGGTGTACCAGGTGTGCACACGTCCCACAGGAGCAAACCTGTTGGTTCTTTCGCTCTTTCGGATGGTAACGCCATCAACCCTGCTTGCTGTTCAGGAACTTTAGTTGTGCCTGAACCAGCTGCTGGTTGTGTTCTTCGCATGTCGATTGCTGTTCGAAAGGTTTAGTGGTCTTCAAGAAATTTCTTGTTACTTCACAGGTTGTTTGTGACGATTTCCGGGAGCCCCTGCCAAACCTGGCAGGGCAGGCCAGCTTTCCAATCACTGCGTGACAGATGGCTCCATAGTATAAAGGCACAGGCACCATCACTGCTTCACCAGGCACCATCACTAGTGTAGCAGTGATGCTGCCTATGCCTTCCATTCCATTCCATCACTGGTCGACACATCCAATCGTTTCGATGCATCCCATCGACAGGTCCAATCATATGTCAGATTCTATGATGATCAACGTGTAAATATCATCATGATCGATACATCCAATGATCCAGCAGCTATCAAAGCACCTGTGCATCCCATCACAGTCTATCATGCTCTTGTGTAGGACTCAGGTTCCCTACTGCAACTTGTGCAGGTGCTCTTTCTGATCGCAGCATGGACTGCACTGTCGACAGTGATCCTCAACAGGACGCTTACTGCAGCGCCTCTCGTCAGAGCAGGTTTAATATTTGGGCTGGCAGTGCTGATCGGGTCTCTGTGGCTGGTCACCGTTCACTCAGGAGGCTTCAGGTCACGCAGGCTGCACGCCTCCGTGCCCCCCAACTTCACGTCAGCAGCTCTTCCACAGCAGGTGCTGAGCATATTCTCCAGTGCCGCTGCGTCTCTCCCTGTCCTACCACTATGTTTACGAACCGGAAAGGTAGTGAATAGTAGACATGAACCCAAATAGCCAAAAGCAACTAACGAAACATCCCTGTCCTGCCAAGTTTTTACCAGTCTGATTGATGGCATGGGTTAAGGTTAAGAGTACGTTCACTGTCCAGGGACTGAGCTGTACTCTCTGTGTTTTCACCTCGGCCACAGTTATAGGTGTACATGGAAGCTGGGAAGTGTGCAAGGGAAGTGTGAATTTAAAGGTTGTAACGGAACACTGAAGGATTATCATATTTTAGGGTGTCTTTTACACTATGAAATATTTGTTTGGTGTGCTTTGGGAGGGGTGCTAGAAGGACAGATCCTGGTGTGCACATCTGGTGGGATACCACTGGGTGACAGTGCAGTCTTCCAAGCTGAAGTGATTCCGACTCCAGAATGCTTCTGAAATGTACTGAATTGCTTCGGCTGCAGTCTCCTGTGGAGGCCGTGCCCGAAACGTAGGCAGATCACTTGAGCGCTGACGTGTGGGGAGCTGCCCTCTACACGCATGGGACCAGCGGTCTGAGCGCTGTCATCTCTTCCTATTATACTTCTTCACTACCTCTGACTGATAACAGGATCAGCACAGATGCTTCGGAAGCTCCTGTGATGCCATGCGCTACTCTTAAACATCTCACTATCACACTACTCATGTAAACCTCACTAATACGCTGCTCAAGAACATCTCACTAATCTATATTGAGCGACAGAGGGAGAGAGAGAGAAGCAGATTCTCTATTGCTTCTCAATCTGCTTCTCAATGTCTCTGCTTCTCAATGTCTCTGCTTCTCAACGTCTCTGCTTCTCAATGTCTCACTGTGTATGCACATGCAGGACGACCTGTTGTCGCGTCCTCTGTTCGACATCCCCGGCCTCGAGTGGCTCCGCAGCGATGCCAACGGGCACTATCCAGACCACACGGAGGACATCCCGGTGCGGGAGTACGAAGTCGATAGCGTGGGCAGCGGGGAGGTGCTGACAGACAGAGCCTGGGGGGACAACCGTGAGTCGCTGCAGGACAGCTTGCTGAGGCGACCGCTGCTTGAAGAGGGTGCGCGTTTTCAATGCATGCATGCATACACTGACTCACTCCCGCATGCGGGAGGCCGCACTCTCATGCAGTTGTTCCAGGCTGTGTTGTCTTGATGTTTTGTTCCTGGTCGTGTCTTTGGGTTTCCAGGCTCTGGATCGCAATGACCTTCTCTACCCCAGGTAGCTCAGCGAGAGTTTAGCGAACTGCTTTCCCTCGCTCAGACTCTGCACATAGTCTGTTGCAGTGTGCGCCATAGTGGCAACGAATTTTGCTGCTGTGCTGTTCTGCCATGCAAGTGCTGCTTTCATGGCACAACACTTGCATGCATGTTAAGTGGTGGGTTATCATGCATCTTGCGTTTGGATATTCGGACTCATGCCCTTATATATATATATATATATATACGCACATATGGGCCCATATACTTCCTTTCTGGAATCGCAACTACAATAAGAAACCCGATGTAACTGACCTTGTGTATCAAGTGTTGTGTCATTCTGTCCAGCTATTGTATCATTGCACATCATCCGCCTGCTCCTCGTTGCTTCCATGGCTTGGCTTATCAGCCGCACTTCTGACAGGGCAGTGCCGCCATGCAGCAGTGTACGCACAGCGATCCCAGCGCAGCGACACGTCACTCGCAGACAGCCTGTACGGGCACGCACCAGCCAAGGACCTCGCACCCCACGAAGCTGTCCGCACTCTGGAGTTCTACCTGCTCCTCTTTGTGTGCTTTGTCACCATGGGCGCCTCTCTGGCCCTGCTCAACAACCTCCCTCAACTCGTGGAAGCCATCGTACCAGCGGCTCCGGATTCAGGCCCACATTCCACCACCTTCCAAGCTGCCAGTCTTTCAACCGTCTTCTCAAGTTTCCCGCATACGGGTTCGGGGTTAGCTGGGCCACAGGGGGCCTCACATGGCTTGCTCCCAAGCCAACTAGAAGGGGCTGCAAACAGTGCAGATAGCTGTGGGGAAGGGGGGGAAGACAAGGAGGGGCTAGCGCATCTCGCCCAGATTCTGCTGGTGGTGTTCGCGTTGTGCAACACCCTCGGCCGCATCATAGCGGGGTTCTGGCCTGAGCAGGCCCTCCACAAGCATGTGCGTGAGCTAGTCTACGTCATTGATGTTCTGGCTTATGGTTCCACTGCTGCTTGCTTCCACTGCTGCTTGCTTCCATTGCAGCCTGGTTCTACTGCTGCTTGCCTGTTTCTCTGTGCTGAGCGCTGGAAGCATGCTGCACAGCCTGCTGAGCAGCTGCTGGCTGCGTATTGCAGCATTTCCTGCATGTACAGGAACACCACCAAGACTGTGTATATTGGAGATGATGATGTTCTGGGTTTGTTGCATGACCGAGTGTGTGTACGGAGTCGCTGCCTGCAGGGAACCCCAAGAACCTTCTTCTGCATGGTCAGTGCGCTGCTTACGGCAGCCTGGACGTTGACGCTGCTGCTCGTTGTTCGTTTCTCTGCCCTCTGGTGGGCGGTGCCCCTGCTGGTGCCTGCCACTGCTGCAGCAGGCCTCACGTTTGGGGCGATGTGGACGCTCATGGCTGTCATCACGTCTGAGCTGTTTGGCATCAAGTGTGTTCTCGATCGTTCTCGTGATGAACAGAGTCTGCTGCTCTTGTTGGCCTCTGCTTGAGCACCGTGATGTGCTCTAATGCAGCTTTGTTGTGATTCTGGTTCACAGCGTTTTTGGCTTTCACACTAGCAGCATCACTGTGGCTGTTTTCCTGCAAGATGCAGTTGCCCTCAGCCAAACTCAGTCATAGTCAACATAGTTTAAGCTTTGTTTGTGTAGCTGTGTTTGTAGTTACTTGGGTGCAACTGCTCGCAACAGTCACGCCCCCACCGCAAAGCAACAGAAGGAACACTTCCTGTATGCACTTGGAACTTCAATATCCTCTGATAAAAGCAAACTTCATCTTTGAGGTGGTTGATGTCTTTCTTTATTTCTGCAGATTCATACTTGTTGTATGTTTGTTCTATGTTTGTAATACTGCTTCTGACAATGCCTGTGACAAGCCGAAAAGTCAGTATGGGCAAAGAATCCTTACAAACCAGAAAGGTAGTGAATATGCATGAACCCAAATATTCAAAAGAAACTCACACAAAATATCCACCACTTCACTAGAATGGCACAACAGCACCATCACGAAAGTCTTTCCCAGCACTCTTAACCAATCTGCGCTAGTGTTGACGAAACACAATGCCACGACCACGAGCCAGGGCACAACAGGGTGAAGAACTGTACGTACCATGTGTTGTTCTTGCAGGCACTTTGCTCTGAACTATTCTGCAGTTCAATTAGCTCCGATTCTAGCTACGGCATGGGGCCCTGAAATGCTGGTCAGGCGCCTCTACGTTCAAGAGGCGAGCATGCAGCACTCTGGCCTCTCGGTTAACAGCCTCGCCTGCTCTGGGGGCGCCTGCTTCCACACAGCATTCATCATCCTCTTTCTGTTGTCGCTGATTGTATGCTTCCCCGTTCTGCCGCTCATCGATTGCTGCTGTGAGTGCATTTGAGATGGTTGTGTGTGCATTTGTGCTTGAGATGAGAGAGATCATTTGAAATGGTCACTGTGCATTGTGATGTTCGCGCTCGCTGTTTTTCGTCAAGGTGCCTTGGCTCATGCGTCGAGATGGCATAGCTTACGACTGAGTTGCATGTCTCAGCCTAGCCTCCGCTCTGTGGTCTCATACATCTAACTCATGCCTGCAGTTGTAGCCACCGCTGGACAGTTTTGTACCCGCTAACACCACCAGCATGTTCATATACTAGTTCTAACTCAGGCCTCGTCTGTGATAATGTGTGCACGCGATAATGTGTACCCAGACCAACGCACCGGTGTGCTGCAGCAAATAATGGCAGCGGCAGTGCTGATGTGGCGAACACGCTGGATCTATGCAATAGAGTCCAGGCTCATGCATGAGATGGGCATAGTCGAAGAGCATGGCAGCCTGGGATCTGTCCACTCCGTACCCCCCTATAGTCCCTTGCCGTACCAGCGGCACTCACGAGCGGTGTCCCACCTTGGATCTCCGCACCCTTCCTCCCCCCACACACACCGCTCCCACTCACCCGTGCGGGCCTCCTCCCACTCACCCGTGCGGGCCTCCTCCCACTCCCCTGTGCGGGGCCCCTGATTCGTGGCCTCGACCTTTCTCAGAGTATCCGTTGGTAGCCTGTCTGTCGACTGGTGGACACATCCTGGCTTCGAAAAACGTTGCAGTGCGTGCTTAAGGGGGCTCATTCTGATAGTGGGGGGGGGGGGGGGGGTTGTGTGTCTGCACGTGCGTTTATGTAAACACAAGTGAGTGCCAGCGGCTTCATGTTTTATGCATGGCTGTGGACACCTCCTCATGGGCCGCAGCCCGCACGGTGCCGTTCTTTCTGGGTCCTGGGTCCTGCTATCTTCTGGATGAGCACATCGTAGTATCCATTCGAGTGAAGTGGTGGTTCTTTTTTGTTACCTGATGCTGCAAGGGCAGGTCGGGAGCGGCGTCACAACGCGGGGTTTCGACATTCGGTTCTGGAAACGCATGAATCCTATACCTGGAGCGTGGAATTCCACGCTCATGGAATATGCTCAGCAGTGGGTTGCTGTGGGGTTGCAAACCCATGGGTTGCACATCCAGCATGGGGAATCTTTCCAGCGATCGATTTCACACATTCCAGCTGGGGAATGGAATGTTCCCAGTGGGGTGTGGTATCCTCAGCTGTGGAGAATTGGTTGCACGGTTCAAGTTCCAGGATTGGTGTCTTTCAATCGAGGTTCACGCAGAGATTCTGGAAGCATGCACGTTCGTACATGTGCCTGAGAAGCATTCATTTTGGCAGCACTGGTGCATGTGCCTTCCTTACTACATCTGACTGAAATGGCAGCATGTGAGCTGCTGCTCTTGCTTGGAATGATGTGGAGGCACATGCACAGAGCGATGGGCCGCATCTGTGATAGTGTCAGTGTAGGGTAGTGACTAGCGGCGCAGAGTAGTTTGGTTCGGTAGTTTCAGAGATGCTTTGGTTCGGCGTGTTGTGTGGTGTGTGTATGTGCGTGTGTGTATTCAAAAGTAGGAACCATAAGGTAACGATAGGCATCTAACCAGCGATCACTCAGCCCGAAGGCATATGTCTTAAGTACACACTCGTGTGCGTGTGTGTCTGTCTTTGCAGGTGTGTTGGCATTGTACTTTCCTCCTTTGGGTGTTTGGTGGATGCGTGTGATCATATGCACCTTTCTTCTTGCACCTGATCATATGCACCTTTCTCTGCACCAGCATCGATCCAAGGCACGCACAGAGTAGAATGTGTGTTGATATGCACAGGGTTGGTCTGAGGACAGCTTGAGGCGGTGAGAGCCTGGGTGATTTGGCGATGACCGTTGTGTATTGAGAACTAATCGAGGCTGTAAACGATCGCATGGTGTATCCATGGATTAGAAGCCAGTGATAGATTGTACGTGCTCATGGCACAGAGATGCTGCAGAGTCCAACCGTGAGATATGGATGGATCAAGGGGGGTGTGGCTGTGGCGTTCAGCGTCCCATCTCGGATGTTTGAATCCATAATCCCTGCTATCATCTTCTTTATGCTCTATCTGTACAGCATGGAAAAGCGACGCAGCACCCAGACATTCCACACACAAGTTTTCCTTTATAACTGTAGGTTTGTCATTGCCTGGGAGGGGCCACTCACGACAGACTGCTTTAGGGTGTACCGTCGTTGAACAATGAGGAAGGGCTCACTGTGAAGTGAGTTGAACAGTACATTGTGTACAGATCACTGTGAAGTGTTCAGATCAACACAACTTACTGGCTCAATCACCTACCTCTGGCGTGCAATGCTTCGGATTTTCTTCCACTCAGCTCATAGTTAATATAGAAGAAGAACTTGCTTTCTGCGAAGTGGGTGCAGTCACAGGCACCCAACAGCAGACATAAATAATAAACTAATCCTATCCACTCCGAGCACAGGAAGGATTGGTACTAAGCATCCATTCTTGAACTCTCTCACCTTTACATTGTCTGACATGCTGCCACCTGTTCCATCTGCTCCCGGGTTCGGGCATGATTGACTGGGTAATTGTGAAGTTACTCGAACTCAGCGAATGACGCACTTATACAGCGCTGGACCAAAAGGTGTTGGGGGTACACAGGCTCGCTCAAGTTTGTAGCATGTATGTCCTGACATCCTTTTCCGTGTGTGCTATCCTGCTGCGCACAGGCGTCCTCCAGTGAACAGGGACTATTACTTAATGACCATGTTCGTCGCATACCAAGTCAGTTGAGATTGCTGGACGCTTGTCCCAGGAAACGGCGCCTCTGAATTGATATCAATATTGTGCCCACTCACGTTCCCTCCAATCCATCGCAATGCCATGCTGAAACACAATCAACGGAATTCAACAATGTACAATTTATGTTTTTAAAGACAATCTCTGCACACTCATCTAAACATCTTTAGGTTTTGTTCAGATGTCCAACGTTCAGACCACAACGTTGCCTGAATTCAGGTCGTCCACAAGCAGCTCTGTCACACGTATGTCGCAGAAGCTCGCTTCGACACGATTCCTCTTGTAGCTAACTGCCCTTGATGCCTCCTTGTCATAGCAGAGCGTATAAGCAAGGTGCAGTGCATGGGATCGACGTGGCGGGCGCGTTCTTAGAGCAACGCTACAATGATTCCTGTTGCAGCGACCGTTAGAACGGCCGTGCATACACGACAACGTGCACTTCCGATCAATGCCCCCCGAGCTCGAAACTCCTTACTTCGTGAGCCAGTACCTGCCCAGCGGCCAAGCTATGCTTCTTCGCGCAGGCTTCAAGGGCCCAAGCAGTCACTACCACGCTGCATAGCGCTACAGGCCACGCCAATGAGCGCTTTAGTGAGCCAAAGTCATGATACATTGTCGGCTTTGGCGTCAGTGCCTGCACTTTGGCCGGTGCTGGGCGCTGTGGGGTGCTGTGTGCTTGGAGTGATATACGCCTTCTGGGATGCGCTAAGGCGCGCTACGCCTCCCGAGCTGACCTATCAGAGCACTCAATTCAATGATGCAGTGCTCTCGCGGATGCCTGCACTCCGGCGCCCCTTAAAGCCCCTTCCATTCTTGACCATCGGCAGCGGGCACATAGAGACCATCTGGGCAGCAAAGACGCGCACCAAGATAGATGTTACGTATCGCAGAGAGGTTCTACAGATGCCAGATGGTGGCATAGTTAGCATAGACTGGAGGAAGCCGCGTGAGGGCGAACAGGTGCGCTGTGGCGCCCACAACTACCTGCTGTATCAACCCCTTTATCTTCAAGTTCACTTGTGGCATTGTATGTGCCACTGTAATGGTGTACGTGTGGGCGACGCTGTCCCTGTTGTACGATTTTCGCCCCCACTGACTTAGCACCCCTCTATCCCTTGCTCTTGACCACATTCCATAGCCGTAAGCAACGATGCACTTGCTAGTGTACTGCAGTGTATATTGTTCTCGCTCGACGTCTTGGTACCGGCCGATAAGTGCTGCAAAAGACTGGATAGGTCGATTAAGCAGCACCAGGGCAGGGAACGACAGCTGTTCCCCGTGCTGATACACACTGCACTGCGTGAAAGACATAACATCAATAAGTGCACTGTGCCGTCAAGTGCAGATGCCGATGCCTGGAGTTTCGAATCAAACTTGCACAGTGCTACGCCGTTCATCGTGTTCTTATGTGCCGTGCCATACAAAGGCAAGCGTTCAGTATCACTGAACGAGTGACAATGTGCAGCCACTTCCGGATGACGCACCGGTCCTTATTCTCTTGCCTGGCCTGACAGGGGGAGGCGATGACAGCTACGTCCGATACGCTGCCCACTATGCGGAAACGCATGGCACACGTATAGTCGTCTTCAACTCTAGAGGCTGTGGCGATACTTTTGTCACTACTCCTCGGTACTATTCTGGTCTGTACATCGGAGATATGCAGAGAGTGGTGCAAGCAGTGCGTGTGAGGCACCCAAAGTCGCACATGTTCGCAGCTGGGTGGTCTCTGGGAGCCAACATACTGACGAACTATCTGGGGCTTGTGGGAGAGGACACGCCTCTGGATGCTGCGGCAGTCATGTGCAACCCTTTCGACTTGGTTCTGGGCTCCCACAACTTGAAGAAGGGCTTCAATCAGTGCGCCTCTCGTGCATCTTTCATAAAAAAGTTAACATTGCTGCATGCCTGAGGTTATTGGAGAGTTATCGGTGTCACTAGTTTGCTGGGTGGGTGGAATATGCCCGGGCAATCAAGCCCCAACCTGGGAGCAGATGGAGAAGGTGTCAGTAAGATAGAAAGTACGTAAGTGAGAGAGTTCAATAATGGATGCTTGCTATGTAGCCCTTCCTGGGCTCGGAGTGGATACGATTGGTTCAATTTTTATGTCTGCTATTGGGTGGCTGTGACTGCACCCCACGTTGCAGAGGGCAAGTTCTTCCTCTAAAAGGTAGGCCGGTTACAGGTAAAAGAACTATTCAGCGTTTAGTTCATAATATCATCGAACCAGTAAGTTGTGCACAGTAAGGGGACAGTCCCTTCACCGTTTATGCAATCATTATTAATGTTGCCAAAACAGCAGTAAGTAAAACCCTATAGAAGTCCGCAAGTTGCCCCTCCCGGTTAATGATACAAGGCGACTATTTCTGTTTTGGCGCATTTGACCAATCTCCGGTGCCCCGTTTCAACCCGAGCGAATCGGGAGCCACGCCATACCCAAGCAGGGCTTCGGCCTCAGCACCCACGAAGCGGTGGGACAAGGACATACAACAAAAGGGCTAGTACCCGTGTTTTTTAACCAATCACCAATCACAGGGTGTCTGGGGCTGCAGAATATACAGCAAGAACCTTGGATCCGGGATGAGCAAGCTGATGCGCCGCAACCGAAAGGTGTGGAATGGAGCGGGAGCGGAGTTTGACATAGAGACTGCCTGCAACGCTCCGAGTGTACGTGCATGGGACCACGCGATCACGCGCGTGTCGTTCGGTGCGCAGCCCCTGACTCTCCACCAGTGATCACCAGTGTCGCTGAGTTTGCAAGGTCACACACCTGAAAAATAGTCCCAATGCTAAAAGGCAGGGCTTCGCTCCGCGGAGCCGCCGCGCTCTCCCCCCCACCCAGGCTAATCGGGGTTGTTCTATCTAACTAAGCGACACTGGTGATCAGTGCTCTCTACCCTCTGCAGCGCTTGTGACTCTGCTGCCTCTCTCTTGCAATCCCCTGAGTTACCCGCCCCTGAGCTACAACCCCACTGAGTGAGAAGGCCTGTGCACGTGCCTTTCAGTTACACCCCCACCACATTGCTGCCGTTGCCTCCCAGGCTCGTGTTGCCTCGTTCTCCGTGCTTTGGGAGGCGCTACAGAAGAGTGGGTGCTTCGATCTACGTTTTTGGCCCTTTTTCAATGTTGGTGTACCGTAAATGTTCTGTTTTCTGTAGCTTTGTAAGCGTTCGTAGTGCGATCACTTTAGAGGGCGGTAAATAAGGTTTCTGGCAAAGGTGTCGAAGAGATGTGGCCTGCCTGTGGTCAGTGTTGGCGGCTCTGCATAGACTTATGCATGTGCATCCATTCCTCCCCTGTAAGGCTAAGAGTGGCTGCGGTGCGCACAACCATACAAACACATGTGGAATGACAACGATTGACCCAGCCCACATATTTCCTTGGAAAGAGTTAGGGCTGTGGTGCTGCAAGATCAGACTTCCAGCTCAGAGTTGGTGTACTACATGAGGCAACAATGTGCCCACACTATTTCGGCTTTTGCCTGTTAGTAAAACCGGTTAGGTTTCCCACTAAACAGGTCGCACGCATCATTCCGTGGCTCCAGTGGGAGCATTGTTGCCTCATGTGGGTGCACGGTTGGGTGCACGAATGCCTTAGTGGGTGACCAAAGCGACCAGTCAACAGCAACAGCAGACCAGTGAGTGCGCAGCAGCAGTGCAGGGTTCAAGACAGTGGACGACTACTACAAGGCCGCAAGCTCCGCACAGAGGGCGAGCGGGGTGGCGGTGCCGCTGCTGGTGATCCAGGCAGCGGACGACCCTATCGCACCCATCGCCGGCACGCCTGCGGAAGCTCTGTACGATAACCCCAACTGCATACTTGCCGGTGTGCACCCCCCCCTTCTTGTGCTTGATGGCCTTGCACTCTGCTTCATGAGGCTGTGCTGAGGCAAGAGGCTGAGGCAAGAGGCAACAGCACAGCCTCATGCTCGAAAGGCGACGAATCTGGCCGCAGTGACTGCATGTTCTGTGCGCGTGTCTGGTGCCAATTTCTTGTGTTTCGAGAGGCCTTGGACATGCGAGATCTCCCGTCTGGATGCTCGCCATCCGGAAGGTTTATGAAAAAATCAACTGAAATCAGCTCATTTGATTTAAAGAAATGAGCTGATTGATCAAATCAGTCAATCAGCTCCGCTGCCCTTCGGCACCGTCTCTCCCCACCCCCACTCCTTTTGTATGCGAGCATATACCCCCCAGTGTACCCCCGCCCCCCTCCTGTCTGTGTGTGCGAGCAGATGCATGTGTATGGAAACGCAGCAAAGCGGAACCCATCTACCATTGCAGCATTGTGAACATTGTGAAAACAAGCCAAAGAATAAACACTTTGCTGGTGCTGCAGTGACAAAGACTGGCGGGCACCTCGGCTGGATGACAGACGTGGGAGGATACTTTGGCGAGCCCTGGACGGACAAAATCATCATCGAATGGCTCCTCTCTGTCCAAGTACAGATCGCCCGAGACGCCGCAGTGGCTCTGGAAGGCCGCAACGGATCTCGTCTACCTCCCCCAGCCACCCCGCCCGGCACCGTGAAACCTCTCCCGGCTACACTGCAGCCCTCAGTACACAACTCTGAGCTCTCCCTGCAGCGCACCCCCCCTCTCACAGTCACAAGCAGCAGCGACGGTGCCAGTGACGGCTTTGTGGCCACCAGGGCGAACAGCCGCGGCTCCCCCCCGACGCATGGTGTCATGTACGACGCAATTTCCGGGCTCCCCACACAGAAGCATGATGGCGTGACTCTTTCTCCTTCCCAGACAGGCTACTTTGGCCCTGGGGAGCAGCCCACCTCTCAGAGCAGCACCGCCGCGAACGTGCGCGCGCAAAACCCCACACAGAACCATGCAGAGGGTGTCTACAAGGGTGCTACCCCTGCTCATTCTAGCATCGCCGCGGCCTGCAACAGTGCTGCCACAAATGCATCTTCAGAGAGTGGCGGGGGGGGTGGTAGCGGTGCGGTGCTGCCGGTCTCATCGGAGCAGGATGTTGACTTGACGCCTCGAGGCAGGTCGGGGTGTCGAGACACGAGTGCGGCACCTGCACGCCTTGTAGCGCATGTAACTGACGAGGCAAACAGGAATGGTAGCAGTAGAAATGTTGCAGCAAAAAGTAACAGTAGCCGCGTAGAGGTCAACCATGACCTGGGATGCGACATGGCGATGCCCGCCGAGACCACGCGCACGCGCACGGGCACCCCTGATGGACAGGATAACCTCAGCAGCAGCAGTAGTAGCAGCAGCAGAAATCTAGGCGTAGGCGCAGGCGCAGTGTCTATGGACAGCAAGGGTACAGAGGTGTCCACTGCAGTGAAGCATCCGGTACTGGCGAGCCGCAGTGGCCGTGGCAAAGCCCTGCATGTGTCAAGACGTCCGAGCGGCGCATTGAGAGGCGAGGCTGGCGGGGTTGGCGAGGCTGGCGAGGTTGGTGTGGCTGGCGGGGTTGGCGGGGGTGGCGCGACAGCGGCCTTCCCCCCCATAGCTTGTGAGGCTCAGGAGCAACTACTGCAAGACCAGGACCGGGCCGCAGCAGGCATTCACGCGACCGTCGAGTTCCACATGACACAGGACGGGCTGGTGCGGGTGCCTGGCAGGGGTGGCGTCGCTTCAAGCAGCAGCACCGACACCGGCACAGTGACTGCTCCGAGACTGCAGAGAGTTCCGTCGCAGCACGCCGCACAGCACGCAGCAGACCGCAGCGCAGAGACCGTACTGGCAGTGCAGGCTGGCGAGGGCGCTGCTGATGGAGCGCAGTCGGCGAGGACTGTGCTGGACTGGGCGAACGCAACACCTCAGAGGGTTGCGGGGGCCGCGGCCACCATCACAATGATGCTCGATGCAGTGTCTGGCAGGCGCACGAGCGCGAGAAGTAGCAGCCAGAGCGGACAAGGCGCGGATGTGTTAGGTTGGCGTGCTGGCGACGCGCTCAGGTCGGACCCGGAGCTGCTTGCGGCGCTCGGGGAGAGCGTAGCACGGGCTCTGAAAGGGGCGGCAAAAGGGGGCTCGCTTGACGGCGGGGCTGTTACTGATGCTGGAACTGCGCAGGCCAATGGGCCCTCGGCTGCTGCTGCTGCTGATTCAGATGCGGGGGCGGTGTATGATAGCGACTTGCAGAAGCAGTTGAATGTGTTGAGTGGCTCTAGGGTTTCGTCTGGCGGCCACATGGACGGTTTGTCTGATGGGCTAGCTAGAGCTTCCTTTGCTGCTGCTGCGGCGCCTGGAGTGGTGCAGCGGGCGAGGAGTGCTGAGAGCTGCGGGCGGGCTCAGAATGGTAGAGTTAGTGGCAGTGGTTGCCGGTGGGTTGGGCCAGGGAAGAGTTTGTGGTGGGACAGGTAGCGGCAGGGCGGCTTGCGGTACATGTGACTTGTGCAGGTTGCATTGGCGTGGTGCTAGAGCAGGAATGTGTAAGCTGCACATGTGATATTTATATCCATAGTGGCGCTGCACGGTAGCCATGAATGGTTCATCGGACTGGCGTACAGTGGTGGAGGAAATCAGTTCCAAACAGAGCGTCTGTCACGAGCTAAGGTCACGGAAAATGCAACCAGCATCGGTATAGCACGGTGCAAGCCACAGAACACAGTACAGGCCAAGCCAGATCAATATGCAGCCAGCTCCACAGAGGCACCAACACACAAGCAGCACGAGTCAGCGCCACAGCAATAGAATATGGTCCTGCTGAATGGACGGCCCATCCTCATGGGCTGCCCAGTTCGTGAGGCACCAGCACTCAGAGTGGCACATGAGAAACAAACCTCCCCTATTGATGTAACTACACCTGAGAAACAAAGTACAGAATGCTCTGGTGCTCCGCCTTTAGTGCTTGTGATCCGCGCCCTTGTCGATGTAAACACAGAATCTGTGCAGTAAGGGTGACACTTTTGAGTAAATTAATATTCGTCTGGCAGGAATGAGAAGGATGAGGAACAAGCACACAATCTCGAGGTGTTACAGACCTTCCAACTGCACATATCAGGGCCCTCTGCCTACAGATTCTACTTCACCCCATGCAACAGATACAGCCACGATTAACGTGCATCGCAAGCATCCCGTGACTCCAGAAACCCACCCATGACAGCAGCATGCAGTGGGCAGCTGCAGCACATTTCAAGACCTACATGCACATCTCCGAACCTCTTCGCAGATACAACTCTTTGAACAGCAATGCCACAAAGAATTAAGTACATTTGCAGCTGCACGCTGTGGGAATGTCTGCTGTTTGTGCATGCTTGGCCAACTGGGAAGTCAGCATGACTGCTACCTCAATGATGCGCCTCTTTCTTCGCGAACATCTGATCATAAGCGACGTAGAGGCCAAAAACTATAACGCCTGTCGTGATTCCAGGAAACGACGTTCTCCATGTGGAGCGCAGCAGCGGATGAGCTCTCCACGCCTCCGCCTTCTCCCATTGATACCCCATCGCACGAACAAGAATGCCTCGCACCTACAGGAACCTTTAAGGACCGTTAAAAGTACACGCTGGGTGCTGGTATCCTGCAAAAGCAACCGATACCGCTGCACAGAACTAGAACGCCCACGAACGCCCAAGAGCAATCGCGTATGCACCAATAAGCATTGAAGCTGTGTTCAGATGGAGTGACAATCGATGATCAGCACGAGCAAAGCCAATGGCTCAACAGCCTTCCCGAAGATACGCAGTACCTTCGCGAAGAACTCTGCCGCTATATGCATGAAATCCAGATTCTTGCTTCCGGGATCTTGAATTTTGTTCGCACTGCAAGAACTAGCGCCACCGCTTGAACAAAGGTACACAGATCAACAGCTCACGAACAGTCGTACACAGTGCATTCGATTTCGCACGAACAGCTGCGCATTCCAGTGCAACGTGCAGAAACAATGCGAACCAGAGCAGGGCGGCCGCAGGCCCTGCCGGGCAGAGGCCTTGTACGCTGCCCCACGGGCGCCAGGCCCGGAGTACAAACATGTAGCACCTCCAGATTTCAGAAAGTAAAGGAACAGCAGGACGTGCGGAGAGTGGAGTGCGAGGCGCACGCGCAGCATCCCCCCAAGGCGGGACTAATCGCAGACTCGCCAGAGAAGGATGCCTGTGGTGTCGGCTTTGTGGGTGAGCTCACTAAGGAGCCATCACGTAAATGCGTCACCGATGCTCTCTCCATGCTTGTCCGTATGACCCACAGAGGAGCCTGCGGATGTGAAGAGAACACAGGTGCGCAACTCCCGAAAGGAGGCAGGCTTGCCCCGACACTGACCTTGGCGCACTGCAAACTGGTCATGCGCTACAAGTTTGGAGTCTACAAAATTACTCTGCCCTAGATAGTCAACACTGCAAGTCGAACTGGGCTACACTGCCCACGCAGTGGTTTCGCTGCGATGGCTGCCCGTGTTGTGCGCGTCTCGAGCAAGTAACAGCGGGCCGAGAGCATGCTAGTCAACCCTGTATGACCATGTTATGTTCGCATGTATGCTGTAGTGTGTTATTTATTTGCTGGAGGCATCCCTCTGCGCACTAGCCAAGGATAGCGGCTCGTGAAAGCGACTCTCTACCGACCTGTGTTGACCTTCAGGTGCAGCTTGATCGAATAGTAAGAACGATATATGTTAGTTCTGAGTAATTCAGCGAACTATGCGTGGGTATGGTCTGAGCGTTGGCCGTCAGCGGCTTCCCGCTGGCGCTGCGTGTGTTTCGGGCAGCCTGGGCTCACAACGCACACGGAGACCGCTCACCATGCTCGCAAGTTTCTCTGAAACGCTTCTTGTTCGATCCGTGCTGCTCGTTGTCTGCGGTTATGAATGTTTGACGATGCCTGGCGCCTTGTGATGATGCGATTGCTCCACAATTCTGGGCGCTGCAGGAGATGGCGCCGGGATCCTCATATCCATGCCAGAGTCCTTTCTAATCCGCGTCACAGCAGAGCTCGGTATCGACTTGCCCCCCCGCAAATATTACGGCGTGGGAATGGTTTTCCTTCCCACAGACGAGGCCCTCAGAAAGCAGGTGAAGGACACCATGATGGAGGTGCGGGCGCGATCACCTCTCCTGACACATGTCATCAAGTTCCCACTGTCTCGAGTGCTCTGGATTGCGTTTGGTATCACTTGTTGTGCCTCGCATAGGCGGCTGACGTGGTTCACAACACACTGTCCAGTCACACTGTCATCACCCGAGAATGTAGCTTCACAGCGTGCTGCAATCGCTCCGTTGACCACGTATGGAAAAAAGTACCTGCTCGAATCTATCTCTGCCGAAAGTTCAGTCATCATGACGTAACCATGACCCTCCGCGATTTCAAAAGGTTTCAAAGTTCACTCGTCTGAGCCATGCTTGGCGCTCCGCGTGAGTAGCACGGTGAAGTGTCGGTGTGTTACTGGTGTCAATATGAACCCTCGTGGTGTTATGGTGTGGTGTGAAGCAACTCAAGGGCAATCACCAGTGTTGCTTCGTACCCACAAGGGACGGAACTCGAGGGCAGCAGCACTGCATTGGTTGTTACCCACGTTGCCTATGCTGTTGCACGGTGGATCATGCAACCACTGCACTGCACTGCACGGTCATGTGTCGCTTTTCAATGAATCACAGCTGCTCCCAGAACAGAGCAGGCGCAGGAGCACGCACATGCCCACCGACAGTGTGCCACTATTCATCACGGCTAGCGCTCACGCAGCAAGAAACTGAACCGCAGGCTCTGTAGCTGGCTGTCTCGTCATGTTGTGGCCACAGGGAGAGCCCGACGCCTGGCGCAACCACAGCGTGCCTTGCAGACTGCCAGAGTGAACGGCTTCACCAGCCTGGGATGGAGGCCGGTGCCGTTGGACAACAGCTCCCTCGGCGCGAGTGCGCTTGCCACGGAGCCGTACATCGAGCAGTGGTTCGTGTCCCGCAGCAACCAGATCAACCTCGATGACACCGAAACCCAGGTACACATGATTCCCCCCCCCCCCTCCCCCCCTCTCACCCCCACCCTCGTAAACTGACTGTGATGTGCCGCTATGGCGAGTCCTCACCCTCGCGCATTACATTCAGATTTCTCTGCTGCATAACCCCCCTTACCCCCCTATTTTCCCGCCGCCCCCCTCTCCGTAGTGTACTGCAGTGAGTATTGTCCGCAACTCAACCCCCCCG
>JAUMHD010025387.1:0-45778 GCA_032359135.1 Ulvella scutata | reverse complement strand
GAAGTGGTGGATGTTTTGTGTCAGTTGATTTTGGCTATTTGGGTTCATGCCTATTTACTACCTTTCCGGTTTGTAAACCACGCCAAGTGTTTTAAAAAAAACACTATAAACACTTTAAAAAAAATACTTGTTGTTGTAACGGAACAAAAGAACTTCTGTCTATCAGGATTTGGCGCTCTGCATTCTGAGCCTCTGATCGTGGTACTGCCAA
Organism: Ulvella scutata; assembly: GCA_032359135.1. NCBI lineage: Eukaryota > Viridiplantae > Chlorophyta > Ulvophyceae > Ulvales > Ulvellaceae > Ulvella > Ulvella scutata. The sequence continues at coordinate 45,567 of JAUMHD010025387.1, read as the reverse complement.
CGTCACAACCATTCTTTTTAAATTGTTCCACTTGTGGTGCGGGTGCTGACTACTTCAAAACCTTTGAAAAGTTAGTATTTGATAAAATATAGAAAGTCTGGTGAGCCTCTTGAAGCAAAGGGCGGTGGACAGTGAGCACCAGCAGTGCTGCAGTTGCAAGGGCATTTGCAGAAATGTCCCACATGTTCAGGGATTTTCTCCCCAGGCGCCACCGGTGATGAACGGTCTTGTGCCAGTCGGCGGCAGGCCATCCAGGCAGTGTGCAGCAGGGGAGCAACCAGACGTGTCAGTATGCAGGCAGGATATGCACTCAAAGATGTCACCATCACAAAAGCTACAGTGATTCAGCCGATGCCGGAGCTTGCAAACAACCTCACCAAGGCGCAGCCGCGCAGCAGGGGCGGCCCTGGCCTCCCCAGCCCCGCCGCATATGATGAGCAGCTGCGGGGGTATGGCCCCTCAGGCTGCCAGAGCAAGCCCTCTACTGACCACGACGGCAGCGCCGCGGAGCAGGCACGCAACGGGGGCTGCACGCATGAGGCACATGCTTCTGGCATACAGCCTGTGATGCATGTGGAGGCGGGCACTGCGGTTTCAGAGGACACACGCATGAAGATGGTGTTTGATGACCGTGCGCAGAACAGCGACGGCCACCTGCAGCACGTGGCCGAACAGTGCGTCTCTTCATCTTCCCTGAGTGTGTGCCTTCCATGCATTTGTTGGAATCTGCAGTAGGACTGCCGTTGCGGTGTGCGGCCGCCAGCATTCTGGGCTCTGGAGCAGCGGCAGAACGGGGCACGCACGAAACTGGCTCAACATACCACATCAGGATAGTGCACATGCGGTGCCGCAGCGAACAACTATAAGTGAGAGGATAGCACAAGGCAGCTGATATTGTGGAGCCGCATACCTGGTTGGATACTGTGTGCCAGCACGAGCGAACGTTGATGTGAGTGTGGGGGGCCAACATCAACCGCTGCATGTTTCATCTCCAGGTGTGAATCAGCTACAGAAGGATCCGTCGGAGTGAGGAAGCGATGCCTCTGCTCTCCTTCTGAGGCAGGGGCGGCCACAGGGAAGGCTGAGGAGCAGTGCGCGTGTGTGACGATGCCGAACATGCAGACTGTGGCCTGCAGGATCGCCGCGAGGCCCTCCACGCAGCTCAACTTCCCCGCACCCTGCGGAGAGCACGCAGATCAGGACGGCGTGCTGGGCAGGGCGACCGCGCAGCACGTAACCGCGCCGTCCACGGCGTCGGTGTGCGGCCACGAGGGCACCGCGGCGCACGACAGAGCCTCTGCTGCGGCCTGCAACGCTGGCGCGGGCGCGGGCGTGCCGGTTGGCGTGGCCGCGGGCGCTCACCAGCGCGACCGCAAGGCCTGCGAGATGGCCGCGGACGGGGACCAGGTTGGCGCAGACTGGAGCGGCAGCAAGCTCGAGACCACGTCTCTTGCTGCGAATGGCACTGGGTCAGGGGTGTTCGAGCCTGGCACCCCCAATGATACCTCTGATCCAGAAGAGTACGACTTCATGGAGGAGGTGCGGGCTCCTGCTGTTTCTCATGGGGTGAAGCTGCAGGCCTCTGTGGACAGCGCTTGCCTCTTCTCTTTTCTCGCTGCGAGCGCACACACTGTTTCCCCTCAATTCACACTGTGAACGATTGGAGTTGATGGCCTCGAGTGTCCTGCCACAGCATGTGCGCCTGGCAGCTCTGGAAGCATACAGCAGCTGCAGCATGTGTGGCAGCAGCCAAAGGCATAGGTGGTGGGTGTGTGCAGGAAGTGCCCCGCAAGGCCACCCCTCCCTCCGACGGATCCCCTCCACCAGAGGAAGTGTCAGAATGTGCTACGCGCGCTGCAAGTGACCAACAGCTTCCTCAGTCTGGTGAGAACGTCTCGTCGCCTGTGGACACATCGCCGGAGGCAGACTCATATGGAGTGCAGCCCAACAAGTTCGTGTGTGCGGGCTCGCGCAGCAACAGCGGCCGCGGCAAAGCCCCTCAAGCTGCAGCCTCCGCCATCACCGCCGCCATCTCTGCCGCTGCCGGCTCCGTGCCCCTCTCCGGCCCCTCCAGCGGCGCTGCGAGTGTGCACGGCAGTGGCGCTGGGGGCAACATGCTGCCCCCCTCCCACGTGCATGGGTTCAGAGGCGCGGCAGGTGTGGCGCCTGCGGTAGCACCGGCGGCTGTGGGCGCGGCTGGGAGTGTTCCAGGCACCGCAGCAATGAACGAGATGAACAGCATGATCCACGCGATCGAGCTGCTCAACGTGGTGCAGTCCGACACAGAATGGCAGGCTGCGGAGCACACCGGCGGCGGCCTCAAGGGCGGCCCCGCAGCGCTGCTGTCTGCCATTCAGAGCCGCAGCAACGAGGCCTCCATGCACAAGCTGCAGGAGCAGGTTGTGGAAGATGACGCGATGGATGGGGGGCGGCCGCGCAAGAAGCGGTCCCCCTCTGCGCTCCCCCCGTTCTCCGCATCTGTGGCCACAGGTGCTCCCACAGACGCAGATGGGATGCCGGCAGACTCTTCCGCGCTGCAGGCGGCGCAGCACAGGCACTTTGCATACCCTGGCAGCACCGGGGCCACCTTTGTGCGGGTTGCGCACCGCCCCCAGCCGCACTCGCTGCAGGACAAGGTGCTCACTGCTGAAACGGGGGCTCTGGCCGCCACTGCCGCCGCTGACATGGTGCTGCCTGCTGCCGCCCACAGCGGCCCTCCCCCCCTGCAGGGCGCCGCTCATGCATTGCCGGATGCAACGCTCCCCAGCACGGCCCCCTCGATGCACATGCAGCAGCCTGTGACTCGCAGCATGCATGGACACCCCTCAGCCACTGCAATGTACGCGCAAGAGGCTGCTGAGGGTGCCACGCTGCCGCCCGCGCCGGTGGCAGGCACCAGCGGAGGCCTCTGGTCCACGATAGAGGATGACGACATGCATGGAGCGTGTGCATATGGCGCCGAGGGGCCTGGCAGTGGAACTAACTCTGGAGCGGGAGGTCCTGTGCTGCAGAGAAAGGTGCAGATTCTTCCAGTGGGGTGCTGTGCCTAGCCGTCAGCGCCTTGTGTTTGCTTGCAGGCCACGGAGCGACATGCCATGCGATGGCTATGTACAGACACTGGCATGCGCATATGCTTTGCAGCATGCATGTGCCATGGTGCCATGCGTGCAAACGCAGAATGCGCACGCAGACGACTGTGTGTCATGCATGCAGATGCCTGCAAGGGCCTCCAACACAGGATCCGGTTGCACAAGGGATCACAAGAGTGCAACCCCCGGTGATACAAGTGCCCCTGTAGCCACAGACACATGCGGCGGCAGTGACGCTATCGGCATGCCCCCCTCCGACTTGCGAGCGCTGCGCAACCGGGTGAACCGGGCTGATGGGGGCATCGGCCGCAAGCTCACGCTGGATGTGCTCAAGACACAGTTCGGCAAGGGCCTCAAGGAGGCGGCGGAGAACCTCGGCATGTGCGCGACCACCCTCAAGCGCGCGTGCCGCCGCCTGGGCGTCAAGCGCTGGCCCCGCACCCCTGAGGCCGCTGTGCAGGTGCGCTTGCATGTCATTGTACTGTTTCTGCTGTGTGCCGGTAGAAGATCGGCCCATATTGTTCTCACCGGTTTCATCAAGTTTTCCTGCCATGATCATTTAAGAAGGTTTTCACGCGTGCTATGTACAGTTTTCACGAAACCAGTGTTTTTCAAGTTTTCTGGGGCACAGTACATCTACAGCCTGGCACAACTGACCATGATGCGCACGTACTACCATGAACACACATGCATCCATGAATGCGGTTTGTGTTTTTGTGGCAGCACAGGTTGGGCCAAGTGTGCGCACTGCAGCCGCGAGCACGCAGCAGAGGGTGGCCACAGGCGGACGTGCATGCGTGTGCAGGTGCTGGAGGAGGCGGAACTGACGCTGTGGGAGATGGCAGCGCGGAAGAACACGCATGCGCCGTTCGGAGCCCCCTGGGAGTCATGGCCCACCGCGCAGGGGCCAGGCGCGGCGCCCGGCAACCTCCGCATGATGCATGCATCGCATGATGGTGCCAAGGTGGGGCACATGGCGCCGTACCTGGCCGGTGGGCTCATGGAAGAGAACAAGGGCACCGGATTCGATGAGTTTGATGACTTTCTTGACATGCTGGAGGTGGGGGAGTAGGAGCGCTGCTCTGGGTTGAGGTGTGCTTGCATTTGGCGACGCTCGTACGTGACATGCATGCGCTGGCCATGCACCCCTTGATGCAGTCCATTCGGGGTGGTGTGTCTCACCTCCAGGCGCATGCATTGTGCAGAACAAGCAGCCCGACGCCCAGATGATGCATCATGCAATGCATGAAGCTCCTGCGGTTTCAAAAACAGCATGCATGTCGCAGCATGCGTTGGGTTGGAAACGATTGATCGCCAACAACGTGCTAGTTTGTAATGGGTAACGAGGATGCGCCGCGGGTGGGAAGGTGGATTGGTTTTCAAAGCAATTTCTTGGACTTGCAAATTTCAGGTGATGTGGCCCAGGTATTGGGCAGTTTTTGTACAGTAGCACGCCAGATGTTGAAAGGGATTGAACAGTAGTAGGACCTTGAGCACTTGAGCTCCAGCGCATGCAGGGCGGCCCCTGTGTGGCTGAGGGGGCGCCCTCTGCGCGGAGTTGGTTAGCAGAGGGGCTGCGTTTGATGCGCGTGCTTGATGCATGCCTTCGGTGCATGCTTCACCAGAAGGTGGAGCACAAACTATGAGAGTGTATTGGTTGTGGTGTGCCTGGCGGAGAAGGGATGGCCAGCAGGGATGAGTGGATGGGGTCACAACGCGCTGCTGTGTATCCCCCTCTCCGTTGCAGTGTTTTGTGTTGCACAGTGGGAAGGGAAGTGGTGAAGTAGAACAAGATTAAGAACGGTTGCATACAGTGAGTGGCGTAGGTGGCGCAGCCGAGTACCAACGTGGCGCCTGCAGTGGTGCATGTGCGGAAGAGTCTGCCATGCTGGTCGATGGTGGCAACAGGTGCAGAAGCAAGCTTGCAATCCGTGCTTTGCAATTGTCAGAAAGGCTGCACGGTGTTGCCCTACATGGCAGGAACTGGTGGTACGTCCTGATGGCACGAGCTTGAAGAACTCTGGTGGCCACTGGCATGTTCAGTGCCTGTGTTCACGAGTTCGATTTGTGTGGAGCCGTAGTTGATTTGCAGGGCAGTTGAGGGCTGCACTGCCCGGTGCCCTGCGCTGGATCTTAGAGGCATGGCATGCATGAGCCACTTCGCAAGTTATGTCATGAGCCATGTTGCGAGAGAGGTAGGCAGGCGAGCGAGGACCGGCAGCGACGTTGCAAGGACGCACATGCTTAGCAGCAGGCGTAACAGTCTACAGTTTACAAACCTTGTGCCAAGACGGATCGGCGGGATCTAGCAGCTTGTAACAGCAATACTTGTTGAATGGCATGTATCACCGCGTACACTGTCCAGTCCAGAAACTACAACGGGACAACATTCATCACTTTTTCAACTTATCAATTGTGGTAATTTTTGTTCCTGCTTCGCTCCAGCCATCACAAACATAGGAATTGCAATCACGGCGTTCTAATTTCCACTTCTTCAATACCCCAATCCTTCTTCACTCCTCTTGCAACTGTTGAACCCCAACCTGGTGGTGCTGCAACGAGCCAAAACACAACATCAGCGGCCCCCGCTGGTGCGCGCGTGAAGCGCAGGCAACATGCCACCAACTGTGTACAGTCACACCACCCTCACACGGCTCATGCAGAGCATGCTGCTTATCGTTCCTGACGAAGGCCAGCTGCAGTGCGTGCGGTGGCCACAGGTGCGACAGTGGCGGCAACCTGTGTCGGGATGCAAAAAGAAAAGCGCCTTTGCATATGTTATCCTACTTGCAGCAACGTCGTTGCTGGGGTCCGTCCTGTGATGCGAGGTGTAGTGCAGGCTGTGTGTTTGCAGCCTGCGCGTCTGAGTTCTTGGTTCTTGACAGATCTATGCTTCTTGGCACATCCATTTTTTCCAAGCCCCGCCTAGACAGAGAGCGAAAAAAGCCCCCTGACCCTTAACATCCGGCCTCCCGCCACCCCAGCAGCCCCGGCACCTGGTGGCCGACTGCACCTGCCCAGCATGCACTTCACAGCTTGGACGCCACACTTGCTACCGTCTCATAATCTCTCAAAAAGCAAACATACCTTCCGCAGACTCCAAATCAGGGGTCAGCTGTGGCACAACGAATAGCGACAACTGAACAGACAACACGAAACTCACACTCAACAGGGGGCCCTCTCGACTTCAGATGGGTGCACCATGCAACATATGCATGAAGCATCTACATCGAGCGCTGTGTCAGAGTTCACCCACATTGCAACATTGCCGTGTGTCCTGCTCAGTAGCTGGGGATTCTTCTCGAGCTGTGGTGGCAGCATGGCAGAGGTGCTGCAGGCGCAACCACAACGAGCACATGCCACGCATGAAGACAAGGGTCGAAATTTGCATGCATTGTTCAATGTTCGCGGGGCCAAGACCTCATTCGGGGGAGCCCTCGCTGTCTGAGGTAAAGTTTGCAACTCAGTCCCAGTAACAACCCTTGGGCGGCCTTGCAAAGCGACGCACTCAGTCTGCTGAGGCTAGCACACACGCATGCACGCTCACAAGGCATGTTCTGCTTGTGGCTGCTGCTGTTCCAACAGAATTCTGTTGCGCCAGGTTGGACTTGACAGCTGCACACGCACCGGCTGAACTGAAACGGCGATTCCGCAGCAAGGAATCATTAAGCACCAGAATGGAGTGCCATGGTCGTACAGTTGCTCACTAGCAGGTGGTTCGAGCAAGCGCTTCGTCAGCTTGATTGGTTTCAGGGCATACTGTATGCCCTGAGGCCCCAAGGAGCACTGTATGCCGCATGGATGCCACCCTTGCGCTGGAGTTATGCCTGTAACTTTCCACACCCTTGCGCTGTGCTGCCGCGCCTACGCCCCTAACCACCTGCCTGCCCTCCCTGCCACTGCCCTGGTGCTTTGCTCACCCGCAGCTTCCCACCGCGGACTCTCCTGCGGTTTCCAAGCGGAGGGCAACCCTGTCGGCACCTCCCCGCTGGCTGAGCCACTGTGGTAGCCTGTCCGTTCTACCGTAGTCTGCTTTGTCATGGTTCCACAACCGTGAGTTGCTGGTGTGCTGGGCCTCGCCGTTGTGGCCCTCGTTACCATTCGGGTTTGACACTTCCTTGTTCTGCCTTTTCCCGTTCAGTTGGTTGTGTGTGGTGTTATCTGCGATACACGTAGCTTCCCTGCTGATGTGCAGCTCTACGCTACCGCTGCTTGTTCCTGCTGAGCTTGCAGTCCTGAGCGCTCCGTGTGCACCAGCATGAACGCAAGGTTCGCAACTGATATGCTTCCCTTCAGATTTGCGTGTAATGTTGCAGGTGTGCTCAGAGGCCGGACAGGTTAACTGAGCTGTCTGTTCAAGCTTGCGATGAAACTCGTCTAGAATGTTCTATTCGACGCGGCCAAAATTTCCAGTGTGAATGTGAATGTGGAAGTGCCCAACTGACATCACTGAACAGATCATAAGAAAGGCATCAACTTCATCCTTACGAATCTGACACCTACTTCTATCGTTTCTGGATTATCATACTTTGCGTCGTGCACAATTGTGTGGTTGTCTGACTCTCCGTACCACACGTCAACCTAGTCATGCCAGGCTACTCGCTTGCGACACGTTCCTCTACTCCTCTAATTTTCTCAGTTCAAGAAAAACATCTGCGGGACTCCGGGCTGTACGAAGTTGACCGGCAGTGGGCTGCAGAAGCGATGATGGGAGAGCCATGTTTGAAGAAACCTCGCGTCTCTAAGAAGCCCAGTATGCGCAGACGTATACTACTCGATGTTATGGAGGTACTGATGCTTGTCGTTCCCGTGTCATATGTGTCGTTTGTCCCTGTGCTCTTCCAGGTGGTGCGTACTTTCAGACGAGGCCGTAGATTGTACTTCAGCTGGATGAACGCATGCAAAGCTGTAAGTACTAGCAACTGCATCAGTTAGGAGGGATGTGCTTATGGTGAGGGTCTAGAACCAGCATGACTGCGACCGGGTAGGTTTGGCTCTTATTGGATTCCTTGGATATTCAAACGCAACATACCACCCTTTCAACCAGGGTGTATCATGGTGAATGTTCTAGACGAGAGTTACTGTTCGTTGTCCTCCGTGTCAAGTGCGGCGTGCTGTCGTGCAGTGTTCGAATCCACTGATGGGCCAGACAGTCCAGTTATAGTTTCAAGGCATCTTTCCATATCCTGATGGGTATGGTTTCCTTGATGTCATCGTTGCACGCGCGTTTCTGAAACTGCTATGCTTGCGTGCAGACAGCAGACCTGTTTCAAGTGAAGGCCGACATGCCTGATGTCAGCAAGCGCAACATCAAGGTGATTCATCTCCTACTACTCCTCCTAATGACCTTGATTTGGTTGCGCCGCGTGCTTTGAGTCTATAATTGCTGCTATTGTGCTACGTATGCTTCTAGAACATGTTGGTCTCCGTCACTGAGCGTGAAGTACACCACGATTACAAGTTCATCATCCGATGAACCTGTGTCCTAAAGCGTACGTATGAGTTCTGCGTGGCTTTTGAGTTCTGTATCTCCTCCTGCACTACTTGCTTATAAATGACAAGAGGGCAGAATGCCGGTTGATGACTTAAAAGTACAGGTCAGTAGGATCTTGACACACCAAGCATCTGCAGCGATGGAAATTAATGATGCACTCGCGAGTTTTTGATGCTCGGTGACTTGTGTTCGTGTCTGTCTGTCCTCTGCGAGTTTGAATGTGTCCAGGAGTGGATCTAGATTCAACGTTTCATTGGCAGCTCAGAGTCAATTCATTATGTACATGAACTTCGGGATTGTCGAAGCGTCCATGTTCTGTGTTGCCACTGCTGCTGTTCCAGTGCAAGATCTGTTCGCCGCCCCAGCTTCATGCAACACCATGATGAATATCTGGAAACTGATCCCAACGATCGATGAAGTCCATAAACTTGCAGGTAGACGTTCAAGATGGCGTGCTCACTCTCGATGTGGAGCCGTCAGCTCGCCTAGATGACATCAAGGCAGTCGCAGCATGTGGGGCTGGTACATGTGCAGCTTCCCAGGCATGCAGTAAAGATGCAAGTGAAGGAGGTTCCAGGGCAACGCATGCGCAGTGCTTGTGTGGGCACAACTGTAGTTGTGACACCCGCCCGTGCACTACTGCAGAGCATGCGTACAGGCGGCTTGCAATGCAGCGAAACATGACCAAGATTTTCCCAGCCATAGCAGTGGAAGCTGACCAGCAGCCTAACCATCATTCGGTCGTCAACAGGATGGCGCCAGGGAGTGTGCTTGTGGCAGGCGACCACACTGTTGCCAAGTGGCACACATCAGAACGTGCCAGAAGATTCCAGCAGCGTGCCATCCAGATTCCAGAAACGGTTGATACCAGCAACGTCGCGGCTAGGTACATGGACGGGGTGTTGACGGTGACCTTTCTCAAAACACCGGCATCGTCTAGGAGGAAGACTGTCATGATTGCCTGATGCAGTGGATGTTTGTGTGTCACAATGATACTAGCGTAGAGCTAGTTAAGTGAGGAAATGTTCAGGTTGCTGAACTCTGTCAAAACGGAGTATTTTCATAGTGCAGCTAAGTGAACACCTGTTGTAGCAGGCTGGTTCAGCAGCTGCAGAGGAGTCACTGCTGCAAGCCATTGTAAGTACAGTGTGCAGCTGTCACCTCTTCGAGTCGTCAACAATTTTTGAGTTTATTCGAACATGCATCGCCCTCACTACGTCACCATAAATGTCCCTTCGTGTAGATATTTGATTGTGCCAGTCCCGCACTTACTCATAGGTGCACAGGGATCAGGGACTGTAGTATTATTGCATGAACCTTGCATTGATAAGTGGTTGCAGTTCACACTAACACTGGACTGGATAGAGCTGTAACCAAGTGTTCTCAATCATATTCAGAAATTACACTTCGTAACATGTCGCCAGTTTAGTATTGCTGATGACCTTATAGGAATTATGTTCAAATGCCGGTTCGCTCACATTCTGACCTGTGTCAGCTTGAACCACACCACCAGTCTCATCTAGGGTGCACACCCCCCATGGCCTCAATCACAGTTCCCGTCCGTGGAAGAAACTGCTCGATGTGGCCACTATCGTCGATGGTTTGTGGAGCGTGCGCATAGAAGAAAACATGGGCAGGAGATCCCTTGACATCCAGAATCTCACAGACCCACACCACTTGAAAGCAAATTAGGTTACAGTGAACAATGTGAAAGACAAGGCAACATGCTGTGGTTCAACACTGTGCAAGGCTGTGAAGCAGCTGCCGCAAGGGCCTGAGTGGTGCCCAGCATCCAAGCTGCCACTGTCGCGCCTTCTTCCCTCCTTCGCTGCAGGTCCTCAACATGGCAGAGACCTTCAAAACGTGCTACAGAAAACTACCAATGAACGTACTAGAATACATAGCGCAATGAGCAGGTGAACATCCAGCCATGCTTAGCAGTGCACCCAGCGTGCACCCAGCGGTGCATGCAAGATTGCAAGCCACGCACTGATGCAACGTTGATGCCACATCAGTAACCAACTCAACATACGACAGGCCACAGTAAGACCTGCCAAGGACGCCTGAACCAGGTCACAACCCACCAACCTCCACTAATACCACATCACGAGATCTCCGATGCCACCCTCACAACACTTGCTACTGAGCGCGCTGCTTGGGGCTCCATGATGGCGTATGAAAGCATTGCGGCAACGTGCCGCTCGTGATCTTGAATAATTTGCTGGGCGATGGCCCACAGTGCAAGGGCACTGCGCGGTATCCGCAGGCACAGCACCGTTCTAACATCTGCCCGACTGCCCCGCTACAATGCACCCCTGGCAAGCACAAACTCCAGGGCAGTCCAAATCTGCTGTGAGAGATCTGTGGCCTCCATGCATGTAGAGCAACAGCTACGAGAGGAAGCAATATTGCGAGGCATGCGAGATGGCCAAAGGTGAATGGAGAGATCTGTTCTCGCTGTGTTCTTCCAGCTTTCAAGAATACTCAAATCATTGCCATGCCCGCACATCATGCTGTGGCGATGATGAATCACTGCAACTGCACAGCCTTGATCACAATCTGTATGAGCAAGCTGCATGAGTCATACACCTTGCTGCTTATGCAGTGGCCTGCCTCTTCTGACGGAGTCACCAACGCCAGTGCGAGGTACCGAAGACAGTGTGCAGCTGCGTACTGCATAGGGGCAAAGCGCAGGCGCAGTCCGCCGCATGTGCCACCCGCAGCAGATGAGTTCCGCCAGACCAGCACGTACCGGTGCATGATGCATGAGACACATGCAGCTGACGTTCCTTCCCATACATTTGAGCTGGCAATCAGCACAGGGGTGTTGAACGCGAGATACAGAGGAAGCTGAAGAGTAGGAATGTGTCTACAGGGGTGTCTCTAGGGGTGGGCACCGGGAGAGACAAGTACCGTGTGATGCTGGTTCTAAGCAAGCGAGAACAAAGCAGCTATGTTAGTCAAGGCGGAGGGCGGCGCTGCCCTGCAGGGTGTGCTCCACAGTGCCAAGGTACAGCAGCCTCATCTCCTCCTGATGCACCTGCACTGCCACCCTCAGTCACTGCCTGACGCCGCACCTCCACCAGGGCGGCCCCCATCAACAACACAACCGAAAGGGCAGCCTGTGCTACATGGTGATATTGATGAACACGGAACTATCTAACCTTCAAAGCTCGCCGCCGGCACAGATCGCAACCTCCCGCACACAAAAAAGATCCACACAGAGAGCGATATTTGGCGCAGCACAGAGCTTCCTCGCTGCAAAACAAGGCACAAACAGCGCTGCAAAAACAAAACACTTGCACGAACAAGGGTGCCTCGCAGCGTGCACAGCGACAACAGCGAAGGAAGGCTCAAGGGGGGGGGCGGGCAGGGCACCTCATAGCGGAAGCGCATGCGCAGGTTCGGGACGTTGGTCTTCTGAATGTCGTTGCCCTGGGGCCCCGGCTTCCAGTAGCTGCTGGAGAGCCAGTGCTTCTTGCACTCATGCGGGAAGCCGCTGTGCAGCACGCTGTTGCGTGCAATCTCGCAGAGGTCCGTGGACGAGAACTTCCACATCTGCATACCACACGCTTGCATGCTGCACTGCAGCATGTAGTGGTGTGCTATCAGCATCCTATTCTTAACTACAATCGAGAGCGTTCTGGTGACGGCTCCTAAACCAAAACCAATGCAGCAGTTGGAATATTCAAACCCACGCAGAGGCTTGCACAACTGATGTAATCAAGAATGTCTCCTGCGGTTGCTTGCTGCCAGCAGGCACACTGGCAAGCGCCCCACATCAAAGCAGCTCATGGCTCAAGCATCTGAGGAAGCGCCCTCTAGGATGGCCGCAGGCGAAGGCTGAAGGCTGAAGGAAGAGGGGCACACGTTGGCAGCAACAGAGTACTCCTCCACCAGAGGCTCTTTGGTGAGGTGAATCTGGAGGGGATCGTCCGTGGAGAGGCTGACAGAGAGGCCCCTCGCGAAGTACTGCGGGAAGGGGTTCTTGTGGTAGTCCAGGAACAGAGAGTTGTTGGACAGCGGGCTCATGCAGAGGCCGATCTGCACACACCTGCCTCTCAGGCAGCAGCAGCAAGCGGCCGGACTGAACTTGACATGAGCTAGGAGACATTCGTGGACAACTGACCCTACAGGAATATGGCGTGGCAGCTTCAGCGCGGACTGGTAATCAGCCGAGACATGTAGATGGGTGACAGGTGTGATGGGAGTCTTTTTCGGGAAACAATGTGGATGGTGTGGCCATGGGGCAGAGCAGGGGGGGAGGGCGCGCACCTGTGCGAGGTAGTAGAGGTATTGCAGCATGGGGCTCTTGCGGAGGTTGATGCCGTGGGCGATGTTGTCGCAGCACATGAATGCACTCGCCAGGTGGTCGAGCTCGCCTGCCTCCCCACAGTGTGGCCTGCACACACACACACACGCTGCCTCCGCCACTCGACATGCACTTGCAGTGGTGGATCTGCTAGCTTGTGAGGCCCGTGGCAGGCGAACACAGCAGGCATGCGGAACCGTGTAGACATTGGCAGGACATCGGGTTCATGGCACCCCAGGCAGCACTTGACAGGGGTCAGCACGAACTCTACATATACGTTGAGTACGGATTCACTCCAGAAGAATACCATCAAAGCAAGCATGCACAACGACAAGCCCCGCAGCACAGCTACGTATGATGATGCATATCATGCCAATGATTCTTTACGTACCACAACACACTCTGATGGGCACTGGATACACGGCTGCGTGTGGTAGGCCTGCCTTACGGCGCAATGTGTCAAGGTTGCAGCCATACTACGACTGAAGACTGAAATCAGCAAAGGCCCCAAAAATGGGCGCTTCCTCACGTGCCAGTCCAGCTTCAGCTACCCTCAGTAGGTGCTGCAAAGTCACAGAGGCCGACTCTGAGTTGGATACTATCTACCCAGAACTACACCGGTGGCCACTCGCACGAGATGCACACCTGAAAGTGAACGTGTTGAGGCCCCGTGACTGCCGAAAGGAGTTGAGGGTGTACAGGTTGGCGTACAGATAGTAGATGTAGTAGGAGTACGCTGCGTTGTACTTGTTGTTCCACTCTGCAGGCTTGGGCATGCTCTTGGTGGGCCGCCTCTCAGGCTTGGACTCATCATCCACGCAGTCAAAGCCCACCACCTGCACACACTGCTGCGCTTTCTGCTTTGCCCACTTGTGATTGCATACAATCTCCGATGCGGTGTGTTTGACTTGTGCTCAAACAGACCGTCGGTGTGCTACAGATATTGCAGCTGGATGCAGCGCGTCCGGACATGCTTGTGGGGTGTGCATTGTGCACGGAGCTCAAGCAGTGTCCACGGCCTCGGCCGTGTAGACCCTCAGAATCCTGAAGACGCTGAGAGGTGCATGCCTGTTCAGCGAGGGCAGACTCGCAGTGAATACATGCAGATAGAGCCAGGTGCTGTTGTGTAGTTCGAGACCCTGTTGTCTTCTGTTGTGTAGCTATGAAGATGAAAACAAGTACACAAAAAACAGTCACGTCAACAGGAGCTGTGCATGGGAAGTGTCGAGGCACGGTGCAGGGCTCCGTGCACGAGCACGGCATTCAGGAATGTAAGATTAGTGTAATAGTAGCAAGCAGAGCGGTCAGAGCAGGCAGCGCACCTGCTGCAGGAAGATGTGCAGCTGAGGGTGGCTGGAGGGGTCAGCGGTGACTTCAAAAAGTGGCTCAAAGAGGTTGCGCAGCATCTGCTCGAAGTTGTCCAGCAGCCCCTGTGCCTTGTACACGTTGTAGAGTCGTGGCACCTGTGGCCACAGGTGACACAATTCAGGGGCCAGGGGGAATATAAACGCAGAAGTGAATTATATTCAGGCGCGGAAAAAAAAAACATGCAGGGCATGCCCTGCTGCACAAACCAGCAACGTATAATGCAGGCACAGGAGCAGCGCAATGTTCCTGATAGAAGTGTCTGCAGTGCACACAACGTATTCAGTACACCTGCAGCCACAAGCAAGCGCGGTATCTCCCTTATATGCAAAGACATCTGTTTTCCCGCAGTGCTCAGCAACCGTAGCCGAAGCTCTGAGCCTCACGCGGTGAGGGGGAGGGCAGGGAAGCGGGAGGCTGATGGAGACGCAGGGGGTGGCACCTGGATGAGCCAAACGTTCTTGTCAGAGTAGAGGCCGTTCTGGCACACCCATGCAGCGAGGATGTCCCACTCAACAGTTTTGCGGCCGTAGATGGAGATGCGGTACTCTGTGTGCTGGTACTTGGTCTCCTCCAGGTCTGTGAACACCTCCTTCGTGAGCTCTGCTAGAAATCTGCCATGCAGAAGGTTGTCCTGCATGCAGCAAGTGCATGGGGCGCTTGCATAGCAGCTGCAAATTAACAGCAGGAAGCTGTGTCGATGCAGGAAGTTGTGGGTATGGGCAGAGAGAAAGAACGGGCTGGGAAGTACGATGTGCTGTACAACGCCTGATGTGTGCTGCAACCACACAGGAAGCAACGGATGTAGGGGGGAGCGCCCAAAATAAAAGATACTGACAAGCAGTAGAGGCGGTGAGGGGGCAAGGGCGGGAACAGCGACAGCGATCAGACAACGAAGGTGACAGTTGCACATGCGCCAAAACAGTGCAGTGCTTGTTCACACATTGAGCATTTGCTCTTGAAACACAAGTGTGAAAGAGCAATGGTTCTCTCAAGAGCAATGACTATGCTGGCGTGCTGTGTGGTGCCTTGCCCGCAACTGACGCTGTCCCATTGCAGCCCGAGGTGACCGTACAAGGCTTGTGTGCAAGACTCAAGTAGCGCGTGATGTGATGCCGTGCAGTGCAGTTGATAGACCAGCGAGGGCATGCAGCCACGCCATGAGGTGAGCAGGCATAGAAAGCACTCTCATATATGCAACATGCTCAGACGGGCTGCCTGCAGCAGCAAGGCACTGTGACAGCAGAGGGCATAGGTGGCGCACCTGCTTAATGAACACCTCCCGTAGCCGTGATTGCCCAAACGGATTGTATTTCAAATTGAATCGATCGAAGCGGTGGAAAATGGTTTTGTCTGCGTGCATGTCAAGTGTGTCCACGTTGAGGTCGTAAGCCGTGAGGTTCAGCGAATCAAAGACTTCCTGCGCCAGCAAGAGGGATCTTGGTGACCTTTCAAGTGCAGAGGAGACTACAAGTAGTGCCAGCAGCGTGGGTTGCTCGCAGTTGTCGGCTGTTGGGAAAGGAGGTGCAGCATGGAGGGATTCTCAATAGCACAAAGCTATTTCTCAACAGCTCTCAACACAGCAGACATTGGTGCACTGCTATGACATGACAGTGGCTGGAGGGTCTCAATCTCTGGAACGGGTCGAGAGGGCCGCCCACCTGCAGCGTGAGGAACTTGCCATCCCTGAAGATGACGATCTCATCCGGCTCCCTCTTCAACTTGGACTTGATGAACCGCAATAGATGCTTCTGGTGCATGCATGCAGAATGATGCACATGTGTGTCAATCTGCAGAGCATTGGTGCTGAAACCCTGATCACAGTCGCCCCCAACAGCAGCACATGATGCGTCGGGCGGGCCTTCCGGCAGATTGCATGAGCAGGAGCAGGACATCTATGCATCAGAGGCCCATCAGGACACAGCTTGTTGAATACTAGAGATGGTCAGAATATGAAGAAGCACACTGCAGCAGGCAAGCAGGGGTTCAGCTTGGCAGCATGCAGAGAGGGCGACACACTTTGCGGACATTGTAGAAGTCGCGGTGCGGGGCAGTCTTCTGCGCGAGCGTCTCCTTGCTGGCGTTCAGCATGCTGTGCAGGTTGAACTTTTGCTCCAGCAGAGTGAGGCGGTGGTGGCAGTACGACAGCACGGGCCCTGCAGAGCTGAGGCGCGACAGATGCAGCAGGTCCGTGAAGAAGTCCTTGTCCGTGCCAGGCAGCGGGAACAACTCCACCTCTCCAGCAGCTGGTTGTGAGCCTGAACTTGCACATGCAGCAACTAATGAATACAGGGTGTCAAGGCCCGTGTGCGCGAAACGAGTAAATGGTGCAGTTGATACGGTGTTCGGTCCTGCTGTTTTGCGTTCTTCGCCACACTTGACACGTCGATCTCGCAAGAATACACTCAGGACAGATGCAGAACCATTTTAGATCGTGGTCCGGAATTGCAGACAGCTCCTACATAAAACTGATGGTATCTGCCCCTCTTGACCAAGTATATGTAGCCGTGGGGTGCAGTGCACTGCTTGGTTCGGTGGGAAGGTCGGTAGTTTTGATCAACAGTCTTATGAAACAGTGTGAATGAATTCGCGCGTGCATGTGAGGAGGTGCAGATGCATGGGTTCTGCGTGGGGGGGGCGTAGTATCGCACTGGCAATGGTCGACGAGCTGGCTGCCAGGGGAGCACTTGTGCGGGCAGGGGTCGTTTCCCGCCGTAAGGGCGATGTCCCCGACACGGCACCGGCTGTAGGGGACTGCTCACCAGGGTGGGGGGTCACGGCTTCTGGGCCCTCAGTTTGAGGCTGCGGGGGGTCTGCAGGGGGCTCGAAGACTCGGATGACCCCATCCACCATGCGGAATGTGAGGTGGCTCTTGGGGAGAGGGTTGTATGCGAAGGGGTCCTGCAGTTCGCTTGGAACTGCAACTTGAGCATCCGTCTGTAAGCATGTTGTCTTTCTCACGTTGTCACAGAGACTGTGTCAGGGCAGAGCCTGAGACTGGAAGGGAAGCATCAAGCGCCTCTACGTTCTGTGCCATGAAAGTATGCTGGAATGGTCACCCCATGCTTAGAAGTTGTGTTACTTTCAACGGAGTGGCCCTTGGCTTTTGTTCACGGGAAGCTGCGCTAGATCACAACTGAAGATTTTCTGCCACAAAGGGAACAAACAGCCCAGCGCAACAAAGAAAACGAACAGAAAATGCAAAAAAACGTGTGAAATGTCAACCAAAAAACGTGCACAGTACTCATGTGGTTTCGTTCGGGTGTTGACACACACGTTGTCGTGCTCAGGCAGCCTGTGGGGCCGGAACCACCACTTCCAGCGCAGGTCCAGTGCCTGCACGAGCTGGTGGCACACACTCTCCTCCTCCTCTGTCATGGTGCTCTCGCTGGCGATCACTCTATGGAACGACTCGCTGACCGCCTCTGCCTCAATCATTTCCCCGCGCGAGCGCGCACCCTTCTGCCGCACTGTTGTCAACCCTGTGTTGACATTTGCCTGCAGAAACGGAAAGCTGTCAGCAGAAAACCCCTTGGAAGGAGGGGCCGAATGTGGCGAAACTTCAGTTGACATAAACGGCCGAAACCCAAGCGAATAACAGAAGTGATGCTCTGTCCTGTGAATAAACCTATAACAGAAAGTCCATCCATCCACTGACAAAGATGGGCGGCTCAGAGCCCCTCACAGAGTACATCAAAGAGACGGTAGCAGAGGACAGCAAGCACGACAGGGCATGCGCCAACCGACATCGGGGGAGGAATACCCCAAAGAATCTTTAGAAAGCAAAGTAGGGCAGCAGCAGCAACTCACCGCAGAAGGTCTACCAGCATTGTGCAGCAGCATGTGCAGCGGAGGCATCCTCACTCCTTGTGCGCCGTCCTGCTGGGAAACTCGGCTTGTCACATGAATTCCCGTGTGGCTACCAGCAGCAATCGGCGAGCCCGGCCTGGATGCAGCCACGTGAGGCAGCAGCGTCTGGGAGTGATTCAACCCGCGCGGGCTGTTGACGGCTTGCTTGGCTGCCTTCTTGGTGGTGATCGGGTTCATCATGCGGATGCCGTTGCTGGGAGAGGGAGGATGGGTGGCTGGGGACGCATTGTGGTGCGCAGAGTTGGGAGACACAGAAGTGCCCAGGGCTGCAGAGGCTGGCATGCTCAGGGACGAGCTCGGGCGCTGTGGCCTCTGCACGCATGCGTACATCCTTGGCAACCAGGCAGATTTCAAATGAATGCCTGACTAAGTACTGATTATCGGTTAATAAAGGTGAGCATCAGGGCTCTGGAAGCTGCAGTTGATGTGCTTTAACGTGTGAAGGCAGCGACATCCTTGTCTCTTTTTGGAAAGTTTCATGTTTCACCTCTGCAGCGAAGTGAAAAAGGCGTGATACTTCTTGTGATGCGTGGCTGAAAGAATTCAGCTGCGGCACTTGTTGCAGAACAAAGAAATGCTTGGGCCAAGTACTCACGTAACGTAAAGTGCTCTGACCACCTGCAGTGAACTGAAAGACACATTCCTACAAATTCCTTCAATAATAATGTGTTATGTCAACTTGCTGAAGTGTATAGTTGTGGCTATGATGTAGTTTACTGATCAACTGTGAACTAAAGGATTGCTGAGAGAGATGTAGATGCGAAGCACTTCATGTCAGCAAGTATGTGTGGGCCGAAGGCAGGACATTAGAGCATGATGAGGAACTCCCAACACTTCGTACATCCAGTTGAGAATGATATTGTATTTGCCTCTATGGTGCACAGCAGGATTCGCGAGTGGAGTGAATGTGACGGAGGCGCATTTATCGAACAAGAAGTGGCTGTGCGACATACTTGAGACCCACTGACCCCCAAAACTGGAGTGTCGCCAATATCAGGTATATGATTATTCACTTGTCTTCGAGATGACTGTAAACTGTGCTGGTCTAGCTGCCCTGGTGAGCCAAAGCTTGCACCACTGACCTGCAAGCGACCCAGTCAATCTCCAAGCTTAAGTCGTGCAGGGCCACCAGGCCCAATGTAGCGGCTTCGAAGATGCATAAGCGTGTGACCTGTTCTGTGGCAGTCAGGCAAGTACACCAATGTGTCGTGTTGCCACATGAAGGGAGAGAAAGATGAATGGCATCGTTCTTGTCAGGTGTGCAACGAGCAAGTACGAGACGTGAAACGCGCAGTCAAGAGAACGCTTCCTGTTGAAATCTGAACACATCGGTGGTCTTAATGAACTGATGGGTGTCAGCGCGTTCCAGGTATAATAGGTTTTTCACTTGCAGGACGTGTAGCTGGGTACACTGACCTATGCGCAAGGTGAAAGCTACACACCGGTTGATCCACGCCCATGTGACCGATAGGGCTTGGATCGTAGTATCTTGGCGTTGGCAGCACATTGCTCCTCCGTGTGGGAGAGGTCCTCCTGCATTCGAACTGACACTGGTGCTCAGGTGCAGCATACCTACTCGATACAAGATCTGAAATTGAACGCAGATAAGCCGAATATTGATGCCATGAGAAAGTTGTTCAAAGGAAGCATGCACAACCGGCTGCACGCAACGGTGTTCCGCTCCATTCAGAAGGGAAAGCTGCAAACCTTGAGGGCCCCTGATCTACACCTCCATTCTGATTATTGTTTGGAGCGCGTGATCTTTCCTTCCACGCAGTATGCCCGTTCTCGGGCAGTGATACACCGCGCTGACTGGTGAAAAATCCAGCGATGTACAACGTCGCAACGGTGCCCAAAGTGGCAAACGTAGCCCCCACAAGGGACGCAATAATTACTGGAGTATACGTCTCGGACATTTTGTGCGATTTCGTGCTACGGTGACCTGCAGTCAATTGAACCCTTCAAGACTGGTCCTATCACATTTTGACAGAAACAATGCCTGACATCAGTCTGGCACATAACACTATCCAGCAGCTGCACGGAACGCTCGTAAACATGCCTATAAGCAAGATACGAAGTGCCCGGAGCTGCGCTGAATATGTATTGAACCACTTGAGCCATGTGGCGATTGGTGCAATATGCATTCCCAAAAATGCACGTGTTTGCGCTGAATGCTGTTGCAGAGATTCTTCTGCGCTGAACGATTCTTGCCTTGATTATTGTTGAAATGCGTTGACACGTTCAGTATCCTCGTTCTGCAAGTTCAAGCCCCGAAGGTGTCTAGATAGCGAAACCATTCTGCATTGTGCTTGCCTGCAGAGCGTCACACTGGGCAGGGACCAGCATGATGCTGCAGCTGACTTGGGACTATGCCCTTAAACCTGAAGATTGTAGAGAACCGGTGTATCACTGTGGCACTGCAGCCCTCGCGAAATCAGTCAACAAAGATGCTGCAGGCATAGCCTTCCACAAGAAGTGCCTGGCTAGTGTAGGTCTTACTGCTTCAGGTTCGCGCTGTCAACTCAACACTCTGAAGTGGTTGAGTAGATCTGTATGAATGTTCACTGTGCGCTAGTCAGTTCAGTGTTCGACTGCGTCCGTTTGCAGATGGGCAAGGGGAAGGCACTGACAAGGGCTCTGCAGCAGGCGACGAACGCGACCCGGACGCGGCTGCAGGCGCTCGCAACGGTATTGTGCATGAAGAGAAGATCACCGACGGGTGTGCGGCAGCGTGAACTCATTCACAAGCTTTCTTAAAACGCCAGTTCATGTGCCGCCACCTGTCGAGAGCGTGGCGCAGAAGTACTGAAATCACCAAGCGTGCCCAAAGATATGGAACATTGACTCTTATTCGTGCCCTGCTGTGCAGAGTACGCTTTCAAAGTTCGAACTCGAGGAGAAGCGGCCGAAAGCCAAAGCAAGAAGAGAAAAAGAAGGACCTGTATGGACTGCTGGGCATTCAGGACTTAAGATGGATGGCAACTCAGGCCGAAATTAAGAAAGCGCATCAGAAGCAAGCTCTCAAACATCATCCTGACAAAACGTTGCAGAATGTTACAGATGAGGCGGAGAAGGAGCGCCTAGTGGAGAAGTTTAAGACCATACAGGTACGTCTGAGCATAAATTGTCGTGTTTTAGCGTTGCCAGTGCCCATGAGCCGCCACTTCTAGGCTGTGCACCTTGGATACAAAAATGCCCAACAGCAGCCTGTCACATGCCCGCAAACCGAGCCTCCATCTCCAAACCGGCTCGCTCTCGTTCCTCGTACACTTCATTTTATCACCGCACTAGGTGTCTGCTCTTCGCTATGTGTTCATCACGTTGATGCTGATGTCATGGTAGTACCATCACTACTGACACAGTCAAGGAACCCGCTTCAGGCGATGCTGAGTGGAATTAAACTGGCAGCATGTTGCTTTCTTGCAGTATAGGGCACTTCCTCGTTCGTCTGTGCACACGCACTGCCTGCAAAATGAGCCACAAGACTGATGCATCCCTACAGTCATCCACTGCTCCTCACGTGCCGACATCCAGCTTCCTGTGAGCAGGATTTGCATCCAATATCTAGTATTTTGTAGTCTTTCAGACGTAAACTATATGTGCGAGTGGGTGGAAGCTGAATGTCAAGCTTCATGCTTTACGGCGCCTGCATAGTTGCGCAACCTGTGTCCCCTTGGTTTTCTACAAAGTGGTTCAGTACCAAGGCTTCTGTCGCTGTTTGGTGGTATAGGAATAGAGTGTGCGTCATGCTCTGACCCTGTCGGGTGTGTCATGACTTCATCATGTGGCGGGTGGTCCAGGTTCCAACTCACGCCTTGCCCCTCGTGTCTTCTCCTTGTTTCTAATAGACATTTCTATGGATTGTAGATTTGAGAAGGTAAAATACCCTTCGAAGAAGAAATATCAAACGAGGGTGCGCTGGTGTTGATGTGCAGGATGCTTTTGAGACGCTTTCAGACCCGCAGAAGCGTAGGGAATATGACTCTGTAGATGACTTTGACGACTCTCTGCCACAAACATGTCGAACAGCGGACTTCTATGCTGTTTTTGGGTCAGCATTCCGGCGACAGGCCCGATGGAGCATCAAGACTCCGGTGCCCGACCTAGGGGACTCGGGCTCAGAGTATGAGACAGTACAGGCGTTTTATGACTTCTGGTTCTCGTTTAAGTCGTGGCGTGAGTTCCCCCACGAAGATGAGGAAGACCCAGAGGTACGTAATTGTTTTCCTGCATGATGTGGGCCAACGAGTGCATGAGCTCAGTGTTGCCATGAATGTGACTATGGCAGCCATGTACATGCACAGTCCAGCTATAGACAGTCCACGGCATGCTATACCTGCTGATGGTTTGATCCAGGCACCGGTGGAAGCTTAGGGTGTGCTATGGGCAGTGCCGCCCATGGCATCTTGGTCGCGTGTTACTGCATGTGGCATCCAACAGCGATGCCATCCTCAGACAGTTTTACCAGCAGTTTACGCTGCCAGATACTCGGTACACGAGTAATATGCTGAAAGTGTGACATTGAAGCCGTCACAGCAGCGGGTGGTGATGTGCAGTGTGCAGAGTGCCGTGAGCACAAACGTTGGATAGAGCGGGAGAACTCACGGCTGCGCAGCAAGGCCAAGAAGGAAGAGACGCGGCGGCTAAGAGAGTTTGTGGATCGGTGCTATCAGCTGGACCCTCGTGTGCTAGCACGCAAAGAGGAGATTCGGGCTGAGAAGGAAAATAAGAAACAGGAGAAGATTCGAGCACAGCAAGTGCGCTCCCCTCCACGTATCTGCAGTCATTGCATCGTACGCCCAAATAAAGAAAATGAAGTGTATGAATTGATTGTTTTTATGAAGTCCGTCGCAATGCATATGGATAGGCTACCAGCCACTTTGTTCATCATTCATCACAGGGTGCGTGCTTGTGCTGCATGCTCCAGCAGGGTGCAAAAACACTGGGTGTAAAACCACAGTCCTTGCACATCCATGCATGCGCAAGGACAGTGGTTTTACACTGAGCGAAGCTTGCAGTACCAGCATGCTAATTCGTGGGTTCCAGTGTCATCTGTGAACGCTTGATCGCAGCTGAGTGTGCGGTGTGCCATGGGGGGATGCGCAGCCTCCACAGTGACCTGTGCTGCATGTGAGGGAGCAGTGAAGTACGAGGTCATGAGCTGCTGCGCCGCTGTTTTCCACCATATGCATGTTTACAAGTCGTATCTTAGTACCTGGCTGCAGGAACGGGAGGAGGCGGAGAGGAAGGCCGCAGAGGAAGCGGCAGCACAAAAGGCCGTTGAGGAGGAGGCAGCAAAGAAGGCAGCGGCAGACGCCAAGCGTGCCAAGTGCGGCTCCCCTAACTGCCCTACTTAAGCGGCGTGTCACATGCATTCCGTGGTTCTGAACTGTCACGTCAATCTGATCCAGCATAGTACACACGTGTCAGTGCTAGAACTCTCCAGGCCAAGGAGAGGGCAAGGCTCCGCGGAGCATGGCCACCTCATGGATGGGCGCACCGAAGTCGCTCGAATGTTGCCATGTGGCGAGATGGAAATTATGACAGTTTCGTAGAATTTGAATATTTGCTGTTACGCCGATGCTTCTCTTGCTCCGTTTGTGTTACTGGGGTTCTGGCGCAGGCAAAGTGACCAGCGCGAACTGAGGCGGCAGCGGCGGCGGCTGCGAGATCTGTGCGAGGCAGCAGACGCCGCTGGTGACGTGGGCGACGGTGAGAGGCTGCTAGAGCCTGACGATGTGGAGGAGCTGTGCCGGGAGCTACCGCGCGTCGCCATTGAGGAGCTGTGCAGTGAAGTGGAGGGCTGCGACAGCGGCGAAGAGGGCAAGCGCGCCCTGCTTGAGGCCGCGTTGTCGCGCGTGTACGCCAGCCGGGGGGAGGTGCGCGCGTGCTCGCCTGTATAACATTGCATTAACACGTGCACTACTGGTTCTTGCTTTCCTGCTGCATTTATTTTTTTCAGTGCTACTTTGCGGTGTGTTGGGTTCTTTGCGAATGTAAGAAGATGTTATCAGGAGTACAGCAGCAGCAGATAGGACATGTGCAGGAGGCAGCCAAGAAGCATGAGGCAAAAATAGCGGCAGCGGCGCAGGAGCGGTCGAAGAAGAAGGCGGCGCTGCGGGAGAAGGTGGCCGCGGCCAAGGAATGGACGGAAGAGGAGGTGAGCGCCTTCCTCCCCATGCCCCTCTAACACCTGCCTCACAGTCGTTCTGGTACTAACCACAGTTGTCATGGCATGGCAATCAGTGCATGCACACTGCTGCTGCTCCTCCAGAAGGGTGCTCCACAGGTTGACGGTGCCTGCTGATAGTGAGAACAGCCGAATTTTGGTCAAGAGTGCGTTGCTAGGGTGGCCCAGGCAGCGATTGTGCAGACACCGAAGCCGCTGCCAAGCCCCCAATGTGGCCAGATTATGGGTTGCCGCAGCCTACCTTCTGTACTGGAGCCTGGAATGCTTGTATGCAGCTTTCTGTGGTCTCAAAGCGGGAACCTTTCCAACAGGGCAGGGCATGTGACACGTGCTGGTCCGCTTGCTGCATGTTCAATTGAGGTGCATGCAGGTGAGGATGCTGGACAAGGCTCTAGTGAAGTTCCCGGTGGGAGTTCCGCGACGGTGGGAACAGGTAACTCAGTATGTTCGCACCCGCTCGCAGGAGGAGATCATGTTTATGGTCAAGGTACTCACTCCGATAATGCACTGTGCAGCAAAGAGCAACACCATTGTGTAACTGCTTAGGCAGCAACAACAGCACACCATCACATGTGGACAGCTTGGTGGCACAGGCGTCCTGAAACTCTTGTTCCAGGCTTTGCATTTTTATTGGCGCGGCGCGTATGCAGATAAAGCAGGGCGCTCATGCGAGCAAGTTCCAAACTGACTGGCGCGCTGGTCGCAAGGGAGGTGTGGGGGCTGACGTCGGTATCAGTGCAAACCCTGACGCACGTGAGAGCGCCTTCACCGACGTCCGCGTGCCTGTCAGTGACAACAGCACCGATACTGCGGCTGCGGGCTCTGCGAGCACATGTGCAGGTACCGCAGGCACAGCAACGTCTGGGAACAGTGGAACCGCCGCTCAGAAGGAAGCATTGGTTGCGCCCAAAGCGCCTGCGAATGGGAACAATGTGTCAAACGGCGGGAAGCCGGTGGCTGCCGCTGCAGGCGTGGACGATGCCGCGTCTGCTGCCAAAGAAAACAAGGTCGGGAACAGCAATGCGTGGAGCAAAGAGCAGGAGATGGCTCTGCTGAAAGCTTTGAAGGCAATCTCCAAAGATGTCTCTGACAGGTGCTGTGTCTGCCACATTAAGCTGCGACAAGGAATCCGCCTGGCTGGGTTTAGCTACTTTTCTTGCGAAGTTGCTGTTCTAGTTGCAGCCACAGCGACTCTGAGTGCCCCTCCCTGTTGCCGCTCGCTCAGAGACTGACAGGCTGTCGCGGTTCAAGAATTGTAACAGGTCTGACAATCCTATTGGTCACTGGCAGCTGTACATGAGATCAGTGCGGGGTATTGTTCGGGAACGGGCATAAGCACCATCACATAAGCCACCAATTTTGCATGGGGTAGACATTTAGTAAAGGCGCTGTGCACCCCTGTATTGCACCCAGGATACAGCCCGTGAAGTTTGAATGTTATGTCTTCCCGGGTGCATGTTCCCGAACTCATCATGCCAGACACCGAGCGCCAAGAATGTTAATTTCGAATCTCCGAAATTGGAGGAATTTCCAAGAATGGTCTATTCAGGTGGGGGGCCTGCCTCATTGGCATGTAAAACACTGGTCAGGAGTGTTGTGACTGCGTACTGCGCCACGCAGAGTTCTAGGGGATTTGGAAGTGCCGTCATGTTCGATGCATGTAAGTATGTGATGGTCTTTGTCATGCATATGGCTCATCATAGGGAGGGGGAACCTCAACACTGTGCCACTCTTGCAGGTGGGACAAGGTGGCTGACATGGTAGAGGGCAAGGACAGGATTGCATGCGCAAGGCACTTCAAGGAGATGAAGGCACAAGCAAAGGGCACCAAGAGCTAGCCAACGCACCGTGTGCGCGATTGCGCATGTGGCGAGGCCTGTCGCTTGTTACTGTGTTCTCTATCTGTACTTTTAGCGGATGTTCTCCACGTTTTCGATGGCATATCAACGTGATGCATGGTGCCAACAACTTCTTTGCATGGAGTGCAGTTGTAGTTTGGGGGCATGCAGTTTGTGGGTTTGAACTGTTTGACGTTGTCCTGTGTTTGAACTGTTCGGAAGAGTGCGCGGTAGTGTGGCTGTTGAGCTGAGTGTGGAGGTTGAGAGAATAGATGGTGTAAAGGTGGGGGATGAGGTAGGCGGAGCTCCAACATGCTTGTGACATCGAGATCCAGAATTTGCTGGGCCGCACATCAGCATGGGTGTCAAGGCTCGGTGTTGAACCGGGGTTTTTAATGGCATATTTCCGCAGACACATGCACCACTGTCGATGTAAACACACACAGTCACGCAGAACCATGCACTGCGAACATGTGACCAATTTCCTTCTTGGTGTCTTCAGGCTTATGTACCATCAACGTTGTTAGCATCAGTACGTTGACAGCTGTCGTGTGACTGAGGATCTTCTGAGGGCGTACATTGGCCCTGCACCCTCGATACGTTCACAGGGCCCAGCAGTGTTGTGGGGTGCTTCACGCCGGAGCATCATAAAGATGATTTTCGACTGAACCTACAAGTGGAGGAATTGAAAATGTTTGTTTACATTCTCCATGAGAGAACGCATGCGATGCCCAATCCCAACTATCGCATCGCCTTTGTCGCACTGGAGTGGCTGCGCGCTGCACTCACACACATCATGATTACCTACAGGTCACTTCATGTACACCCCTTGCTGGAACCTGTAGGATCAATGTGGCACATGCGCTGCCCACTGCTTCCAGCCACTCTCTTGGGGAGGGCCGGGAAGGGTGCCCAGCAGCCTCCCATGCGTGCATGACCAAGCAACCAATATACGAGCCCTATGTATTCACAACTCTTGCTCAAGCTTTGTCGATCTCTCTTGAAAACCAACGAGCCGAGATAGATCGCCACCCACCCAAGCACCAGCCTGCTCAGCCAATATGTCAGACACTGCCATGCTGAGAATCTAGGCTGATACTCAGCAACAGTTATTTCTGAAGAATACTCTCTTATACTCTGAGCCATGCCGACGACCTGACGGGGCATTGTGCATGTGTCGCGAACGAGAGCTTCCGGACCAGAACCTTCTGCCTGATTCGCCACCCAGGGCGAGCTATATACAGCCACCGCTTCAGCACTGTCCGCAGTTCTGCAGTGCAAGCCTACACAGGGAGCTGCCTATCAAAGGGTGCCAAGGAAGCAGTCGAGTTGGTTTGAACTGACGCAATGCCGGCTGCACGGTGCGCTGCCCCACGCACGAGCCTCACTTGTACTCTGCCATGAACTTCTCGTGGAAGCTGCGCCAGTTGTCCAGGATGGCAGGCATGTCCTTCTCAAGGGGTAGGATTGTGGTGCGGAGATGGAACGTGCCAGCTGCTTGACCGAAACCGCTGCCCGGAACAGTGGAGATGCCGGTCGCCTCCAGCAGCCTGAGGCAGTAGAACACGTCCTGCGGCTTGCCTGCTGCTGCGGCTGCCTTCACCGCGCCGGCAGGCAGCCTGCACATGCCACCAGAATGACGCATGCAAGCGCTGCTTTGCTTTGCTGGCCGGGAGCCGGACTTCCGGACATCATGCTGAAGCACAGCACAGATGCATGCACCAGCAACGCATGCTGCCATCCATGCAGACATCCAGCAGGCGGCGGCTCAGGTGAGGAGCAGGCGGTGAGTCGCCGTGCCGCGGTCGAGGCCTCTGCCCCCACGCCACAATACAGCAACATCACGAAGCAGCAGCATGTCTGGTCTGGTCAGCAGGCTAGCATCAGGGAGGGTGCTGCAGAGCGAGCGGCGCACAAAGCAGGGCAGGTGTGAGCGTGCAGTCGAGGCGCACTTGATGTTTGGAAACGAGTACATAGCTCCCTCTGTGAATGTGCAGTCCACACCCTCCAGAGAGTTGAAGAAGTCGGTGACCATGTGTGCCTTGCGCCTGCACCACCCACAGGCCCCCCGTGAGGCGCCGCCAACTCATTCACACAGCACACAGCACACTTGCGCACACTAACAGCACGCCAAGCAGGACAGCAGATGCTGCTGAGAAGGTTCTGATCTCAGGAAGACAGCCTGTGACGGCATGCACAGCATGCCGTTTCCAACCGGCAACAAAAACGTGCGCACCTGGACGAAGCCAGCACCTCCCCCTTCTCAGCGAAGAACTGTGCGGTGCTGGGCGCCCCCTCCTTCGGCTCGTTGACCATCAGGGACACCGCACACTGCCCTAGCACATTGGGGCAGAGGTTGATGGAGGCGCATTTGTACAGCTCGCCAACTGTGTCGGGGTGGATGTTGTGGGCCTCAAAGTATCCCCCCCGCAGGCCACACTCCCCGAGCGCTCCCTTGGAAACGGTGTGGAACGAAAACAGCTCCACTCTGGAGGCGTACGGCTCCCCCATGCCTGCTGCCACCTTCCTGCACGTTCACATGTGTCACATAGTCCCTGTCTTGACTGTTCAGTGAAACAGTGAAATAGATCCTACGCAGATGTGGCTAGGGGCGCTGGAAGGGGAGGCGCCGCAGGTGCGCTCCGCAAGGAGAGTGCGCCCTCCGCAGCTGCATCACGTTGAAGGGCAGGGAGTTGAGTGCGGCAAGATGAAACACAAGCGCTGATAACAGCGATGTCGTTCTGCTGCTGCGCTTGCATGCGTACATGACGCGGGGCGCGCCTGAGTGGGCAGCTTCATGCGTGATCCCTGAGCGCAGCCGGGCCGGTTCATCAGCACATATGTCCGCATGTACATTGCATTGAGTGCAGTATTTCTGTATTACAGAGGAAGACAATCGGTAGGTGGAGCAGGCAACACCACTGACGGCCACATCCGATCGAGTGTGGCTACCAGGGGTAGCGTTATTGACACCTTGTCAGCCACTGTCAGCTAAATGAATGAACTTCTGTCGTGCTCACCCCGGATAGCAATGAATTGTTACATGCAAAACTCCCCAACATGAACACTTTAAATTACTTCGCTGACATAGTTAATCTTGCCCGACCTGAACTATATCCCTGGTGGGCACTGGTGGGCACTGCAAGCTGCGGCGCACCTCGCTGACACGAATGGCTTCTCGTCCTGGTAGATGTTCGGCTGGTACACCTCATCAGCCATCAGCACAATCTCGTTGTCCACTGCAAACTTGATGAGGTCACGCAGGTTGCCCTCAGTGAGGCACTGGCCGGTGGGGTTGCCAGGGTTGATGAAGGCCAGCCCCCTCACCCTCTTGCCCTGCGCTGCCTGCACAGCCCCGCAGCTCTCAGAGAGGCAACGATTGGATGTAAAGAGGGGCTGCAGGCTACGCACGCGCAATACTGAGGCAGCGCCATGCATGCACCATGCTGTACATCACTAGCAACTACCAGGTGTGCAGTGCGGTGCCCGTGGTGCTACAGTGGCAACACACACATGCATGCATGGAATCGTAGGAACGGGCTTTGCGCATACTTGCATAGCATCAATGCACAGCTGATAATGCATGGGCATGTCTCACTTGTGCAGATGTGCCGCCCTCACAGCAGTAGAGGGCGCAGAGGGTGGCCGCTGGCCCTGTGACACAGGGGAACAATTGCTCGAGGGTGTGTGAAGTGACCCGAGCAGCTGGAAGCGCACCGCTGAGTTGGCTGCATCCTGCAGGTTCTCGATACTCATTCCCCAGTTATTGGACTCGTCCAGCTCGTAGCCGACAAAGTTTCCATCGTAGAGCGCCACAGATGCAGAATACAAGGGGTATTGAGGAATAGGAATCATTACAGAGTCGTGGTTTCCACGGATGAGAGCATTTAGGGCCATTCGGACTCCCACTGATGCGCCGTCTGTCAGGAAGATGGCGTCAGGGTCCGCTTTCACCCTGCATTCGTTCACACCTGTGTTGTTGCACGCACATGTTGAATCTGCGGCTAAGCTTGATGAATTTCAAAAGCTTTCGTGACCTATGTCCATGACAAGCTTTGCCATGCGCTTTGTATGGTCTGTACGTGCAGGTTGGTGCTGCTCTGTGGCCCTCTTCTGTCTGCTACATGAGAGTGACTACAGACCAGCACAGTGCTCTGCAGATACTCTCCTGCACTGATATACTCCTTCCCATACGGGAGGTAGCATGGGAGGTGTGTGTGTCAGAATGGTGGCACAATGGAGGCAGCGCACCCATCCCTTCTCTGTATGAAATCTGCAACCTCCTGGCGGATGGATGCGACACCACGAGAATCTGAGTATGCACCAATAGACTTCACATTCTCCACGAGGCCGCGAGCACGATCGATCGCGTCCTGAGGATATAGTTCTGTGACCTTTGGGTGGTCGAGCAGGAACGGTGCCGCACACAGGGAGAGCACTTGCCTGTTGTAGGTGATAGGCTTCTGGCCCAATTGTTGAGGATTTCCAACTACATCACAACTCGCCTGATTCATTTGCAAGTACCGTTGTGCGCTACGGCCATCTGGTGTTTCGTACGGCGAGCAAAGTTGGCAATGCATAGATAGCGAGTAGGTGGCAAGCATCAATACCCAGTGCAACGATATCCGAACACAGTGCAGAACCTCGGTGGCTGCGTTTGTGCTGCAGCTTGTGCGTGTAAGTATATCCAGGCGCTGAAAACTGGAAGCCCTAAGGAGCCGTATCCAATAAGCAGTGCGGACGATCTAGCATACACCCCTCTTTTACCGAAAGTGTACTTGGATAAACATCTACACACCTATACATATGTATACAACTATGCAGCAATGCTGGCAGCTGTCGGATGTAGCTGGTGTGTTAACGTGATTAGAGTCAGCGCACGTGCCAGAAAACACTGATGAAAATGAACAGGAACCAACCTGCAGCATAACAACTATTGTCATGTACAGCACGATGTGTGGATACGCACCGTTGGTGTACGTGATCTTCATCCCGCTCTTCTCCAGCTCCATAGCGCGCAGGTATAGTTCGCCACGCACAGCGTACTGAGTCTTCTTGATGTTCTCATTAATCAGGTCAGGATGCAATACATAACCATCTTTGGAATGTGGAATTGTGTTGTCTACGGGCTGTGGCATGGACGCGAACTGACGGTGCCAGACACCGCTGACTAGACTGAAGGATGCTACAGGTGCCTGTACTAAGCGCGCGAGCGTGTTCCTAGTTGCCATACTGACAAGTGACACTCGTCGAGTAGATCTCAGTAACACCTTCAGCTTGTGTGCTAAGGTCTCAAGAGCTCAACCGTCCCAGTTCAGTAAGCCACGCAGTAAGCCTCCAGACCGCCGTTCAGAGCAACATATAACACTTCTATTCATCCGGCACGAAATTAATTTTACACATGTCGAGTTGCTGATCCGGTGTGGTAGCACTTGTTCCGATCCGGGAGAGCCGCCGTGTTCGGCCATCCAATACAAAAGTCCCAGGCGTTCTCGTTGTGTAACTGTGGAAGTTTATGTCCTGAGATGCTCGCTGTTCATTATTTCATCGTCAAACGACGGAACTCAACGTGTGTCACATACCCGATACACCATGGCGCACCACGTCATCATCATGGCACAGCAACTCCACTACAAATGCGAGGTTTATGGATCCACTAATTGTTACCATGTCACGTAAAAGATATTACACTCAAGGAACATATGGTGACAACGGTGCTGTGTTGAAGGCAGCTGTTGCAGAGTAGAAGCTGACCAAGACCAGCTCCTCACCGTCTGCATTCTTCGAAAACGTGACCTTTGCTCGTGCCCTCGGACCGTTCTCTAACTCAGTTCCATTCGAGCTAACATCGTACTCTAGGAGCTTGGGATTATGGAACAAAATCTTGGCTGGATCCTGCAACAGAACCATGCTTTCAGTCACAGCCACAGTGGACACAACTCGTCTACTGCGGTCACCATCTCACGAGGGCCAGAGTATCGCTCATATCAAGACTTGAAAGTATAATCTTTGAGAATTTGCCAAAAGCTGACATGATTGTGCATACTTCCAAGCGAAAAAGGTCAAGAAGCAGCATTGTCATCTAGCGTCAGTTCAGCCACAAAGATCGCCGCAAAGATCGCAGGTCAGGCCTCCTAATCATGAACGGTTGCAACACTCCACGGTACACGGAATCACCAGGCTGCAGATGATATCAAAGGCCGCACAAAGAACCGGAAGCTGGCATGAAGTACAAAATGCAGCTCAAGAAACGGTGTACAGCATAAGCTGAATTGGGACAGCATAAGAAATCAACGTGTGGCTTAGTACCAGCCCTCCAAGTCAACTTGACTCAGCCGCATCTCTGACAGTGTAAAACTTGGCAGAGGAAAATGCGATGCATGGCAAGTTTCACAGTCGAGTGGATCAGCTGGCGTGCAGGGGAAAGGCCTTATGATGGGCCATTCGAGAGAAGAGATTGCTACTTTGTGTCAGATGCTTAAGGCTGTTTGGGTTCCTACCTATTCACTGCCTGTTCCGGTTTGTAACTTGGATCCACTGGTTAGGAAAGACAGTACGGAACAGTCGATGATGCAGCAATGAATCCAGAAAAATGATCAGGAAGCCTAGTTATCAGCAGTATGGCCACACCTGAGCTCCAACACTTCGTAGATATTCAGACACAGCTGCGATTTGTTCAGGGGTGCGGTTCCACACGCTCCAGGCAAGCGTGAAAGCATGCTCCACTTGAGCACCCTTCAGACCCACCTGCTCTACCGCATCCAGCTGCACACACATGCTGGATATCAGTGACTGCTTCAGTGAATTCTTCAACAGAGGGCACACAAAACAGGTTTCAATTGTGCATTAAAGTGGTCCAGAATAGCGACAATCCGACCAGCCAGCACTGCATGCAAGTTCTTCATCTAGTACTGTGCATCTTACCATCACAGTACAGATTTTGTGTCAACTTTGGCATGACAACGCACAAGGTAAACTGAATCACGTTTACTTTCCTGCGCAAAGGATCCCGTCCATAATACACAGTAACTGTTGCTGCAGAGTATCGTACCACAGCGCCCATCTGTGCTACAGTTGGCTGCACTTGTCTACGGGAGACGCGTTCTGTGACTCCATCAATCCACGCTCTGTCCCAGCCTCTCGCAGACAGCACCTTCCTGACATCCGAGATGGTGGCAGGCTCTGCTCGGCACGATGTCACCCTCAGTGGGGCAGATGCTCGGAATGCAGGCTTAGGGAAGGCAGTTGATATCACTGTGGCCCTCATTATGTCTGCTTTACACTGTTGCAGGGTCTGTGGCTGTAAGAATCTGACCCTGCCTGCTGTCCTCCTTTCTGTCTACCTGCAGGAACGGTACAAATCCTCTGGGTGAAAGTTCTTATTTCAACTCTAACGAGCGCTGCGCTCTACAAGTACACATCTGCGAGAGAGGTGACGCAGTCTGCGGACAGCGGTAGCTGGGCACGGATACCCAGAGCAACCTAGACCCCAAGGTTAAGACGTTGCAAATAACCTGCTCAGGGCGCATAGCTTGTGTAGCAGTCACCTACATGCGAAAATCTGGACAGGCCGCAAGTGCGCACAACCCAACCCTGTTTCATTTGGCACCACTGTTTGCGTACGGCCCTTACGTACCTAAGAAAGGTGTTATATGTCACTAGGCAAGGATTGGCAGCGCAGAACGTCTATGCTCCGCGTGCTTACAAGCGTGATCGCTCTGAATGGGATGGCAAGAGGCGACCTTCTGAAATGCAGAGAAGGAGCTCCACGTATCGCAGGGAGGTCGGTCACATCAAGTTGTTGAGCGCACTGAACTCGCCAAGAGGCATCCGCAAGTCAAGCCACGTTACCACCCCGCCACTTGACACCGCAATCCTGACGTATAGCGATTCATCAGCATGCTTCCTGGTGCACACTCACAGGATCAAATATGCCTTGACTATGCAACTCGTTGTAGCACACCGTTTCATTTACGTTGGCATTCTGCTTTGACACTGAATTGAGCTTAGTGAGCAGCAGCTGCTGGCCAGCGGACTGACCAACGAACTGACCATTTCATCTCTCACACATCATCGGATGATAGTGAGTATACGGCGGCTACGTTTGCAACTGTAGCGAGAGTCCTGCTTGGCTCAGTGAACCTCCTAGCATGGCGAAGCAAGACTTCATGTCAAGAGTACTGCCCCAGCACAATGCCTGGCATTTCCTGATTTCGAAAAGGAACAGGAAATTGTTCACTTGTAGAGTTGATTTTGGCCTGTGACAGGCTTCGGGCACCAATGTGATTGTGGCATACAGTCGAACATGAACGCACATGCAGATGGCCAGCCTGTCCTTCGGGGTGTTCAGCGTCCAAGGAATCGCTGCGTGGACAGTAGCAGGCGTTGCAGCTTACCTATATATAGTCGTTCCGTCGCAGACAGAAGAGAAGCAGGCCATGGTATGTGCTGCAACACTGCCAGATGCAACGGTGTTGCTGACGGAGAACTGTCACTCGCTTAGCAAACTAAACTCGCACTTGTGCAGTATGTA
Organism: Ulvella scutata; assembly: GCA_032359135.1. Classification (NCBI taxonomy): domain Eukaryota; kingdom Viridiplantae; phylum Chlorophyta; class Ulvophyceae; order Ulvales; family Ulvellaceae; genus Ulvella; species Ulvella scutata. The sequence continues at coordinate 10,876 of JAUMHD010025387.1, read as the reverse complement.
ATCCCATTGGAATTTCTCACACACTTTCCAGCATTTGTGTTGTGGCCACTGGATGCTGCCTGCCTCCATGCTAAGGGACCCTGGAGCACAACTTCAACATAACTACGGTGCATGACTCATTCAGTGTCAACGTGCAGCGCGGTGTGCTTGTACCGGCATCTGAAGCTGTGGCAGGGCCCAAGTGTCACGGCTTCCACCAACCCTGCACCTACCCACACTGCATTGGTGCCCGCTTACTCACAGAGCGACACTCTGTTCCCTGTCTTGGTGCTGATGGTGGTGGTGGTGATCATGGCCAAGGCTCTGTGCAGATTCGTAGAGAGCATGCGAGACGAAGAGCCCTCGAGCGTGGGGAGCTGGAGTCAGACCGCAGAGCAGGGGCATAGACAACCGCCTGCCGCAACTCTTCGACACAACAGAAGTAGGGTTCATGCCTGACTCGTGTCCTCAACAGTGATGACGAAAACGCAGCCGTCGCCCCCCCAGCTGCAAGCATCATCTGTTCATCAACGGCTGGTCAGTGTTGGTGATTTGGTGGTGCTTCAAGGAAACGTCTGCATGTGGGAACTGGTAAGGATTCCTAGCATGGTGAACAACATTTCCTAACTTACCTGCGGTGGCAGTGGCAGTGGCCTCCTGTTGTGCCTACTGTGCAGCTTTTGTCAAACTTACTTGCACCCGATCCTGCTTCGGTGGATTTCTGGTGCTGAGTGTGCGCATCCAGAGTGCTTATGTAGTCATCGTAAGCGTCAAGCACTTGTCATGCACCAAGTAGATACCATCCGGTTGTTGAACAGGTAGAACAGAGTGATGACGCTAGACGTTTCGATCGAGCGTTGCGTGGGCTGGTGGCAGTCTGTCACAGCAAGTGAGCTGGCACCGACTATTTATCATATAGATATACATTCACAATGGAAGTGAAATGTAGCAATGTTTATGGATTGGGGATGAACTGTTTTGTTTCATGCTGCAGCGCGAACCCGTAGAGTTGGGAAGCATTGGTTTGGGGCAATCGACTGAATTCAACTGTTCTAATTGTTCTTGATCAGGCATGTTTATCCCCGCGTTATCTCTGTTTCCTCATTGAGCCAGCGGTCACCATTCAGTTTCGAACACAAATCAGTTTCGAACGCCGTCATGAAACCGTTTAGTCTCAGCTGGCGCAGGCAAGCCGTGCTGGTTCCACCTGACCCCCTGGCAACTGCTGTGGGGCATTCCCTCCAGTCATTATCGCACCACACCTGCTCCACGTTCCGCCATGTGCTCAAGCCCTCATGGTGTAGCAGCCCTCATGGTGTAGCAACCGCTCCTCAGAGGTGGCAAGCGCGCAGGAGAAGGGGCCATCAGCAAGAAGCAACAAACTAAGAGCATCTGTTTAAACATGCAGCAACTCTGATGTGAGGGGATGCGAGCTTCTCACAGCAAGAATGGCTGTTGGTGGATGCTTATCGACCTATAAACTCCTTGTTCTACTTTCCTGTGCCGGTATTGAGGGGACCTCCACAGCAACACCGATAGTCATATCAGTATTAGCTTCCTGGTCGCTACTGTCACAGGGTGTTTCACGGCCTCGACCATGAATGTCGCTGAAACATATCCACACAGGAGCGGGGTCGCTGTTGATGTGCAGGAAATCTTGCTGCGGGAATGTCTTTCCGGGTGCCTAGATTATGCCTGATATCACTACTGCATATACTCTTTACATCCACAGACACTGGACCGCAAATGTGTCCTGGGCCGATCGATAGTCACTAGCACTCAACCACGGTGACGTAGCCTTTGTCGCATCAAGAAGCCTGGAGCAACAACACTACAAGACATATGGACATCCTCTTCTTCCCGTGTAGTATAACATGAACAGCAAAACAGCATACAAGGACACAAGGTGCACAGGCCTATGCGCATCTGGGGACAAACCGGGCACACAGAGAACCCACCCAGCAACAGCACAGCAAACATCGCAACACAAAACAGACCCAGACTGAGCAGTAACAAAGCATCCAACGGCATAGAGACAACTCCAAGCACCTACATTCATGCAGCAATGAGGAAGCAGGGCACCACGGAACAGATGGTCCATCGCCGTGGGCCACTCCACCAGCGAGGCACTGCCAAGAGAGGCCCGCACCCGGCACAGTGCTGGAGGACACCCGAGTGGTGTCAGGCCGGTGGAAGGGGACGGGGGTCGGCAAATGGGATCCAGAGGGAGCCGCCGATAGGGGAGGGTAGGCATATGAGGTACCAGATATTGGGTATGGGGCGCAGGAGGAGGACGGGAGGTGGAGGTGTCCCAGGGGAGGTTTCGAGGCCGGGATAATGTGGGCATCGGAGGTGGATCGGGGGCAGTGGTCTACAACCCGCCGGAAAGTCCGGGCAATAATGCAGATCAGCTTTGACATTTGGTCGATGTGCAAAGGGTCCCCCCTTTGATTTTAACTCAATTTCGAAAGTTCCCCGGAGTCAGTCCGGGCTATTTTTAACAGTTTTGTACAACACTGATCGGGGGACATGCACGTGGGAAGGGGCAGCGGGACGAGGAGCACCTGTGAGAGGTGGGCCCAGAGGCTGCGGAGGCCTGGCGCGTGTGGGAGAGACTTTTGTGGGGTGAGAGCAAGGAGCTGAGTGAAGTGGTGCTTGGGTAAGAGGGTAGGTGGATGGAGGGGGGGGGGGGGGGGGAGCTACAGTGTGGACGGGGGTGTCGCCTGCTCGACCCCCTCACATATCCAGATTCTGAAGTACTCTCTCACATTCGCCGAAGGGAACGATGAGTTGCGGCAGGTGGCAGTGGGATTCGGAAAGCCCAGCAGGTGGGCCTTGCCAGAAACCCGAACTCTTGTGCCCATGTGTCGGCAGAAGAGTGGGCACAGAAGTCAGAAGCGTTGCATACACTGTCTACTTGCCTGGGGGGTAGACATGTGCGGAAGACTGACCTGCGGATGGTGTGGGATGGTGTGTCTTCAGGTAAGCACTGGCTGTTTGGAAGTAGGTGCTGTTATGGGTGGGCGCATGCTACAGAGGCACCGCTGCATGCAGACGTCTGACAAGGAAGACCACAACGGCAGATATGCAGGTGTAGATTGTGAGTTGGGCAAATAATGACGGATGCATGCGCATGCTCTACAATTGGCTTGAATTCTTTGGAATCGCCTTACTGGAGGCACGAGGGACGCCACGCTTGCTCTGCTACATATCAACGTGACGCAAATCTGGAGTGCACGCTTCACGTTTGTCATTTTCCTGTATCTAGACTAGATAACTGGTGTTTGGTTCTTGCTGATTGGTACTGGTTGATACGCTCAATCAAACCGGATACGATGCTCCCGAAAATGTTTACGGTGCTTGTGCTTGCACTATGTGTGTCTACACACGTTGTGGCGCACCACCACAGCACTGGGCGCCGAGTGCCGAGGATCGCAGTGGTTGGCTCCGGAATGGCTGGTGCAAGTGTTGCATGGAGGTTAGCCCAAATTTCTGATCTTCATGTCAACATCACCGTGTTTGAGGCGGAAGAGAGGATCGGGGGGCGCCTGGATGAAGTCACAGTCCATGCCCAGTTTGAACAGGGCGTAACGGAGAAGCTCATAGAGCTCGGCGGCACAATAGGCATCGACGCAAACAGGTTTGTTTTCTTTGTTGGAACGAACTACGCACCTAGTCTGTACCAGGTTCATACCACGCGATGCTGCAATGTGCGGTGCTCTGGCTTGTGACCATCCAGGTTCTCCGCACAGGCATGTGCAGCCAGGGAGAGTCTGCCTCCCACTTCTGATACACTTCCGTTCTATGTGACAGTTAATTGACAGGTGGCTGCCAGCAGGAGCATGCCATACAGATGCTGATGACACGTCAAGTGCCAAGAGCGCCGCAACGTAGAACGAAATTCTGGTGTGTGTGTCGCAGATATTTTGTAGAAGCGACAGACATGCTGAACTTGACCCGCACACGATCTTCAGGCCCGACTTTCGGAATCTTCGACGGGGACCACTTCATCATGACATCTGAGACCCCCTTGTGGAGGAAAGCTTGGAGGTGCGCCCTCTTTTCGTCTGCCTTTCAGAGTCATGTTTCTTCATTTCTTCAGATGCGTTCATTGTGACTCACCGGATGCGTCTAGAACAACCAGGCCAACAGCATGCCTGGTTGCCAAGTGCAAGTCCCAAGCTGCACAAGCCTGTTCTAACGCACGTCCTCACTCTCGACCATGCACAGGCAAGGGAACAAGAATCATTACGTCTGTGCCTCGGTGCAGCTGAGCAGTGCTGCTACTACAGATACAAACTGTCTTCCTACTTCCAAGGCAGGTTAACGTCCTCAATTGTGAAGCAATTCCTGCACATATACAAGCTTCAGGACCAAGGGGTCACGTTCTCATCAGCCCAGCATCTGTGGCAAGCCCTTGGGCTGGATGACCTGCTGCGAGTGAGCCTGTCGGAGCATCTGACAGAAGCCACCAGGGTGCTTGGCATGCACACCATCAACTCGAGGTACATTGATGAAGTTGTTGCGGGGCAAGTCCGTGTGAATTACAATCAGAACCCACACAGCATCGCAGCCCTTGCAGGTGCGGTATCTCCTCCTGCACCAGTGGTTTGAAACCAGCACCACACTATGTTGCAACCAGAACCCAGACCTTGACGACTTTCAGATCGGAGCACACTCCATTTCACATGCATTCATCCACGTACTGAGGTATCCAGGCGTGCAGGAGGTCGTGGAAGACGACACCGTGTTGCGATACTGGATGCCATTTGTCAGATTCTTGCGCTTTTGTCCCCTTTTCGGCTTTTACATTGCACAGTGAGTCTATACAACATGTTTAATGTCCGACTGCTGTCGTAGTCGGGGTGCACTCTCACCGCACCTTTCACGTGGACCGCTGCAGCTTCCTGAGAACTTCATTCACTCGAGCTCGTGCGGCTCACTGACTCACTGATCGTCTACAGCATGACTGCACTGTCATCTACTGTAGTTGACTTGAGAGTGGTGACATGTTACATCTGAGCGTCTATAGTGCTGGCATGCAGGCCACATTGCCCTCGCACCTGGAGACAGCGACACATTCAAGGTGGCAGAGGGTGTCGTGCGCATCCCAGAGGGCCTCATCAAGCTGTCGGGCGCTCATGTCGAACTCAACAGCACCATCGTGCATATCTCTCGCGAAGGGAGCTTCTGGAACCTCCATGTGGCTGGAGGGCGCACACAGCAGTTCGATATGGTGATCGTAGCCGCGCCGCTGAGTAGAGCCAACATCAGCTTCCACGGTGTGGAGCTTGTGGGGGCGACCGACAACGATGACGTGATACAGACCAAGACACTGCCAGGTTCGTGCAGCTGCAGTTCTTGTTGTGACCTCTTTACCATCCTTGTGCGTGGCGCCAGACGCCTACAGTGCGGGTTCCCATGCAATATATGCTGCGGTGTCTGCTGATTGGGGCTTGACATAGTAAGCATTTGCCTTTCTCGGTCAACACATGCTTGCGGTGTTGCAGAGATGCATCACGCAGCAGATGACATGTGCGGCAAGCCCCAGGGCACCTTATCGAAGGAAGCTTATATACCAGGTGTGTGCCAGCCCTCAGCCAAGCTCTGTGCAAGTGCATGTGGTCCCCAAACTGCACTTAGAAATGCTCTTCCAGATGGTACCGTGGCTGGCTGCAGAAGTACACAGCTGCCGCTGCAGCAGTGAGCTGATTCACACTGCATGCAGTGTGAATCTCGAGGTCTGCATGAATGCTCTGTGCCTTCGTGATGTGCGTGCGTGACGTGCGTGGCTCCCTTAGTGAAACACTGCGCATATGCTTGCTGGAAGTGCATTTGTGAAATTCTGTGCAGCTCAGCTTGTGCACGCACCGCCTGACGGGTGTGAACAACGGTGTGAAATGTCTGACTTTGTTAGTGTGGAGATGCCGCCAAGCAGAAGAGCCTGAGCGTTGCCCTGGAAGTGTTATGAGGTGTTTTTTGGGCACTCCTTGGTGCGCCATGGCCAAAATGGAACGAGTGCAGGCCTCTGCTAAGGAGGCGCTGCTGCAATTCGGCTCTGTTTGTTTGCAGGCACAGAACTGGAGGACGTTCCGTACCAGTCGGTCATCACCACGTACGTCCGAGGCAACCCAAAGCCACAGTTTTTCAAGCCTTGCAAGCCCAGCAGCCACATCTCCAGGTGCAGAGGCCCCGCGAACATGCCTGACATCATCCTCACATCTGAGTCCAGCAACACAACATTTTCTTGCGTTGGAACCTCCTGGAAGTCCGCCGAGGGTGTTGACGGAAGTGACCCCCCACGTCTCTCAAAGCTCTTTTCCACAACCCCATTGATAGAGGAGGCCTTGAGGAGCATGTTTGATGAGCCGGAGGTGTATGCCGAGAAGTTCTGGAAAGCATACCCGGTGTTTTCTCCCCCTCAGGAGGAGGAGGGCCGCATGCAGCTCGCTCCAGGGCTGTACTACACCAATGGGTTAGAGGCTGGCGCGTCGTGTATAGAGATAGCCGCGGTGGCGGGCCGGAATGTTGCGATGCTGGTTCAAAGGGAGCTGCGGGAGCGGGGGGACGTGCACATCGTCGTGTAGCTCCGCGCTGAGCACGGTGCGCTCATGGGCGTGGAACAGGGGATGCATACGGCTTTCCACACAGTGATGGACGTTAACGTTGCTACTGGCCAGACGCTTGTCTCGGACGAGATAGGGGTAGCGGAAGTGCCACTACTGTGTGTTGCTAATTGTGCTCTGCACGTGCCAATCGCCCCATTGCTCAAGACGCACCGACTCGCACACAACGGCACTCTTCAGGCTTTTTCATAGATAGAATGTTGTCGGCCCAGGGCTGGATGCAGCAGCGGGGCAGTAGATCAGTGTACCAGCCATGCGGAACGAGAAAAGTAGGCAGACAAGAAGGCAGAGAGATAGGCAGCCTTGCTTAGAGAGAGAGGCAGAGAGCAGAGACGACACATGCTCTCGCAAGCAGGAAGTTGGGTTTGGGCAGGCACAGCATCCAACCAGAATCGAATGTTGTATTTTTGTGACAGCACTGCTCGGATTCCTGCTGTGTTGTTGGCGATGTTACAGGGAGAGCTGCCAGGAGAAGAAACAGCCATGCAGACTCCAGAAGCTTCTTACACCTGTTTGTTGGCCGGTGTTGACGTGTTGGACACATGGATAATATTCAACATCTCCGTCCTCTTGCAAAGCCAGTTTGTGTCCATGTCACGTCCGACAACCCGTGGGTGGTGCTGCAGGCTGCCGCTCTGCTGCAGGGCGCCTCCGCATATGCCACACACACGACCTTCAAGAGCAGATATGACACTGTCGAATAAGCAACAAAGACGGACGAGTGCGGGTCCGACAATCGCATTACCCTGTTCAACTGTGTAATGGCCATTGACTAATCAGCTGGCAGCTGGCAAGTTACACAAACTGCGCGTTCCACAACAGCGCAAGCCACCTGTGCTGCTATGAGGTGCAGTTTGTACTTGGTGCCTGTATATTGACCTGTGTACAGATTTGCGTGTGTGAGTCATGGGCGCAGGCACTAGCATGGCAAGTATCCAGTGCCGGAATAACACTGGTAGTACTGCCGCTTGGGGCAGCCTGTCCCCCAGCACAACTCCCCCAGGCTCGTGAGGGCCTGATATGCACGCTCAAGAAAAGATATAGCGTGCCTCTGTTCCAGAGCAACTTACTGGAACGTAGCCTGCAGGAGCCGTGTTTGTCTGACGGCTGGGAGAGGGTGGATCCTCAGCATCCAACTCTGCAGCCTTTGCGGTTGCTCCGAGATGCATGCCACCGCATCATATTGGTTGCTTAAGTAAAAATAGATGAATTATTCGGGGACTACGCCATACTCGTTTTGAGCTTCGGCCTCAGCGCCACAGTGGCGGAAACCATGCAATTCGTTAAAGGGGAAACCACCAGAGACCCTTTACGCACCCGGCTCAGAAGCTCGAAGAAAATATGAGAGGTGGCTCTGGCCGGACCGGGGTTCAATCCCGGGACCTTGTGGTAAAATCACTTTAACGCCCGCTGAGTGGAAGGTCAATCCCAACACCGCAAATCATGTGAAAATGAATTCCACACTTCCAGCTGGGATAAAAACTTTGGGGTAATAGAGAGAAGAGCAGGATAGTCAACGTGCACCTTCAATGACTGTGAGCAGCATGCGGTGTGTGCTTCGCAGTCACGATGGGTTGGTGGACAGTCTGACTCACAGTCTGACTCACAGAGTCAGACTTCAGAGAGTCTGGCACTCACCTGCCCGTCCTAACAGTAAGTCACACCATTCGACACCCGGCGTGGGAAAGCACTGAGCGTACGCCTTGTAACGTTACAATTGGCATGCCACAGCCTCGACTGACTGGCAGCAATCAAACGAACACGCGCTGTATCCACCTCTGCATCGCGAGGACGTCTAGACTCTGCGGGAACAGTTCTGGTCCTGCAGAGTGTCTATAATTTCGTCCGACATCAAAGAATTCGTGGATGTCTATGGCACGACAGTGCTCACGTGTGTACACAGTACCTGGGACGTCGAACTCGTACTGGAAAGATCGTTTCCGAGCAGGAACGCAGCTGGCCTTCCCAGTGACTGTTTGAAATACGTTCAAGTTTGCACAATCGTTTTTGCACCTGTGGGTTGTGAATGCGGTGGACATATATGTACGACATGTAAGTACATGCGCGCGTCTCGTGGTCTTGCGATCTTAAGCTTTTCAACCGTTTATGTTGTTTTATCTCCGCGGTGAAATTAAGCATTTTCGGGATATTTTGTGTGAATCCACAGTCAGGCTCCGCGCGTCGGGGCGCACACGAGCTTCGCGAGTTCCTGAATTCGAACTTGAACTCAAACGTTTCAAGAGGACCGCAAGCCAGCTCGAACCCCACCTACCAGGGCCAAGAGCTGTGCTCGACAGTTTCAATAAGAAATGTAGTGTACGCGAGTGCTCATGATCTCGATGCGGCGATCAGCGCTCGCAAAACGGTCACGCGGCGCCCAGTGCTGGACTGTCTGTGTTTCGAGGACACGTCTTCGCCTTTTCGAACCGTAATTCGGGTTGCATTACCCTACAGCTATCCCTCTGCACCGTTCGAGATGCATGTGGTCTACTGCAGTGACGATGCTTGGCTAAGAAAGCAGCTGAGGCTGGTGTGCCCAGAGCTGGTGGGCTGGAGGACCATGAGGAACTACCTGGGGCGTGAAGGCACCCCTGTCGATGCCAGCTGTCCTATTTCAGGTGTGAATGGCGTATCATCCTGTGCTGAGTCCCGCCTGCTGCGCGTAGCTGGACGATATCTCTGACTGCAACCGTCTCATAGTGTGACCGCATATACCGTTGAGTATAGTGTGGCACTTGTGAAGGCTTCAGCATCCAGCACGCTGTACCTGCATCAAGTATTTGCATTAATCAACACAGGATACTTTCTTTGCTGATGCTGCCCGTATCGGTTCGAGGCCGCCTGCACACTGCCACCTCTCGCACCGTGTCGAGTATGTCAGTAGACACCGGTGGCTTCCACCTCAGGCTTCGAGTGCATGCATCTGCCAGGAGATTCTGGGGCCAAACCAGCACTTATCGCGTGATAGGGTGCCATCATGTTGTTTATGCTACAAAAAAATTATGTTTTCAACAGGCCTTCTTTCAAATTTGAACACATTCAGGTACAGTGATGAGAGTGCGGAGGCCTCCTGCCGCTGGAGCCCATCCTTAAGATTCGGCGACTACCTTGCCGAAACCTTTTTACAACTTCGAGCAATGCCCTTTCCCGACTCTGTGGACAGAATTCTCAGTGAAGCCCTCACACTTCCTCAAGCTTGCGGTTGCTCCGCTCCAGCGCTGCTGACCCTGCTGATCGGCACAGCTGGCGAGCCCCCCCAAGCCCCAGAGAACACATTCCTGAACGCACAACCGCGATTAGTTCTGATGCTGGACCCTCACTGAATCGAGGACATCACGGAGATGCAGAAGTGTTGTGATCGGGATGGATTTGTGGCCTGAAAGCGCAGCAATGTGCATTACATTGTGCTGGCGGCGCCGTACTGCCCCGGGGAATACGCCTCCGAGAATAAAATGTGGTTCCTGTTGCAGCGGCTACACGATAAAGGGTGGAGACGCCTGGAAACGTACGTTTCAGGGATCAAGGTGAAGTCGCCGAATGTGTGGTGGGAGGTGCCGTACAATCGCCGGCAACCTTGCGCCTGGGACGGGGTTCCAGCGTTTTTGCGACGTCAAAGCCCAGGGTTCACCGCTGGGGAGTATGGGAGGTCGGGATATTGGTCGTGATGACGTATGTATTGTCAGTTGTAGCTCTTTGTTTGGAGGCCTCGAGTAACAACGCTGGTCAGGAGCGTTGAGGGGCAAAAGTCATGTCACAGGGCATCTCCCCTGAGCACACAGTCGTCAGGGATTATGTTTGCACCTTTTTTTAGGCAACGGGTGGCTGCACAGAAGCCGCCCAACCTCACTAGGTGCATATTGATCAACCAGTTCCTGTCGTTGCTTCGGAAGTGGCATGTCTCGTGTCGTTTGTGCGAGGTCGAGCTAAGTTGTCATGCGATGATTTTCTGGTACATGAACCATTCTATGGAGTTATGCCTGTAACTTTACATACTAGTACTAGTGTTCACTTTTTTCGCGAGCTGTAATGCAGGGTCAGCTCAGGGTTCTCTGGTGGAAGATTCTCTGGTGGATGACTTGTCCGCCTTGTGACGTTGAGGCCGAAGCTCAGGTTTGGGCGTACAGGTTGGGGACCACTCCACGCGTGGAGTAGTCCCCAAATTTAAATATATGCATTCTTGAGTCGGTGGGATGCGTCACATGCCCAGGGTGCGCGGCAGCGCCCGCCCGCAACGCATGGCCGATGCATTGTGCACCTCCAGACACACCAAC